>JAFFST010045514.1:13469-31337 GCA_022414735.1 Noturus placidus
TATATATATATATATATATAAATATTTTTTCCACGTTTAATGGCATAATGGTAAACCCCGTTCGCGCCTGGCATTAACATGTGTCCTGATCCATCACAATTACAGGTGTACACGAAGTCAGATGTGTCTCAAACCACATTCGGGGCCTAAGACTTTTATAAGACTATTGTTCTGAGTAAAGTGTTTATTGTGAGGTGAGCGGCTGTGACTCAGGTGGTAGAGCGGGTTGTCCAGTAATCGTAGGGTTGGCGGATCGATTCCCGAAGTGTCCTCGGGCAAGACGCTGCACCCCGAGTTGCTTCCGATGGCAAGCTAGTGCCGGATGCAGACCATATTATACATGAAAAATATTTAGCAATTTGGGATTGCTCCTCCCACAGCATCGCGTGAATGTTGAAATGGTTGCAGTCCCTTGTTGTACCATGTTGTTGTGTTTTCACACTTGGCCCACAGTCAGGATTGATTGATTTATTGATTTATTTATTTATTCCCCAATTTTCTATCAAAAATCCGTTCAGGTATTTTCTCGGCCACCCACTATCACACGCAGACAAGATTCCCACAGGTGGGGAAGTCGCAGGGGTCAAGATTCCCACAGGTGGGGAAGTCGCAGGGGTCGAGATTCCCACAGGTGGGGAAGTCGCAGGGGTCGAGATTCCCACAGGTGGGGAAGTCGCAGGGGTTGAGATTCTCACAGGTGGGGAAGTCGCAGGGGTCGAGATTCTCACAGGTGGGGAAGTCGCAGGGGTCAGCACAGCTGGAGTGCAATGGCTCAGTCAGGATTGATTCTAGGCTTGTTGGGGGCGGGGCTTATAATTGCAGGATCGTGTTCATGTTGAAGAATTCCACCATACGTCACTTTTGTGCGTGCAGGTTTGCAAAATGGTAAATTCATCAGTTTACTGTTTTTTTTTTATTTTTATTTTATTTGTAAATTTAGATATTTTTTAGAATCAAGACATAATGAGAACATTGGGGCGGCTGTGGCTCAGTCGGTAGAGCGGGTTGTCCACTAATCCACTAATCGTAGGGTTGGTGGTTCGAATCCCGGCCCGGGTGATCCCATGCCGAAGTGTCCTTGGGCAAGACACTGAACCCTAAGTTGCCTCCGATGGCAAGTTAGCACCTTGCATGGCAGCTCTGCTACCATTGGTGTGTGAGTGTGTGTGTGAATGGGTGAATGAGACACAGTGTAAAGCGCTTTGGATCCAAGTGCTTTTGATAAAAAAGCGCTATATAAGTGCGCCATTTACCATTTACATTCTCTTATTAGTCATCTCTCTCACTCTCTCTCTCTCTCTCTCTCTCTCTCTCAAGAATATGATAAGTTTCTGTTCCACTGACTGCTCGTTCTCTCCAGATACTTTTCTTGGATACTTTTATATAATTTAATCCACGCATGTTCCAGTGCCCCGTAGAACCCCATTGTTCCTAATCCGAGCAAAGTCATTTTAATGTGTGTCACGTCTCTCTCCCTCTCTCTCTCTCTCTCTCTCTCTCTCTCTCTTACTCTCTCTCTCTCTGTCCTACAGGAAGTTCGTGCCACAGTAACACGCTCCCGGCTCTTGTGCGTACGCCTCCTCTAATGATGCAGTCCACGCTGGACATGAAACAGTTTATGTCTTTCCCCGTGGATGGATCATCGCCTGTCGGTCTCTTCGCCAATTTCAGCACGGTATTAATCTCTCTCTCTCTCTCTCACTCTCTCTCTCGCTCTCTCTCTCTCTCACTCACTCTCTCTGTCTCTCGCTCTCTCTCTCTCTCTCGCTCTCTCTCTGTCTCTCACTCTCACTCTCCCCCTCGCTCACTCTCTCTCGCTCTCTCTCTCTGTCTCTCTCGCTCTCTCTCTCTGTCTCTCTCTGTCTGTCTCTGTCTCTCTCGCTCTCTCTCGCCTTCTCTCTCTGTCTCTCTCTGTCTCTCTCTCAACTCCTCAGTATGCTGGAAATAGGCAGTGCAACTTATTCATTCTCGAGTCGAACCTCCTGTTAGGCTCACATGCACTCACCACAAACCAAAGCATTTCTGTTTCATCACTGAACATCGAAGGTTTTTTGAATGTTCTAAAGTGGCATTAGCAATTCTGAACACTTTGGCTCACAACCGCTCATCTTTCAGTTCCCATGTTTAAGAGTAAGAGGTAAGTTCTTCACAAGCAAAAGCATCTCTGCTTTATCGCAGATTAGTCCATTTCTTTTCTCGTTCATTAACGTTAGATGCGGCGCTAAAGTTCCGCTCACTGTCCACGCTCGTACAAGGCACGGAGAAGTATTTTCTCTCCACTCACGCATACGCCACTCGCGCCATCACAATGCAGAATTACACAGTCCCTTCCTGTGTCTCTGTCTCTTCCTGTGTGTCTCTGTCTCATCCTCTGACCCATCCTGTGTCTTTATCTCTTCCTGGGTGCTTCTGTCTCATCCTCTGTCCCTTCCTGTGTCTTTGTCTCATCCTCTGTCCCATCCTGTGTCTTTGTCTCTTCCTGGGTGCTTCTGTCCCATCCTCTGTCCCATCCTGTGTCTCTGTCTCTTCCTGGGTGCTTCTGTCTCATCCTCTGTCCCTTCCTGTGTCTTTGTCTTGTCCTTTGTCTCTTCCTGGGTGTCTGTCTCTTCCTCTTCCTGTGTGTCTCTCTCTTCCTCTGTCTCATCCTGTCTCTTCGTGTGTCTCTGTCTCTTCCTGTGTGTCTGTCTGTCTCTTCCTCCATCTCTCTTCCTGTTTCTCTCTGTTCATTCTGCTATCGTGTTTCTCTTTTCTCTCTTTCCCTTCGTACTTCCATTGTCCCTGTCTCTCTCCTTTTCTTTTGTTTGTTTGTGTCTCTCTCTCACTTCCATCTCGTTCTGTCTCTCTCCCTCTGTTCATCTCTATCTGGCAACCCTGATTTCTCCATAATCACCTCCTCTGCTTTACCAAGATCCTCATTTTATTGTGTTGACATAAAATAAAACTGACACTCACAGAATAATGGTGTGTAAGTCTTGATAACAGTGATTTTGTGTAATCCAGATATGAATGCCGAGGCGGGGTTCAGTTTTTAAAGCAGCAGGATGTTCTCGCTGTGTGTCCCCTCACATACAACCCTGTGTGTACAGCGTGCTGTGCAGTGTGGCGCTGGTGGAGGCTAGTGCTGACATTGTTCCAGAGGGTTTGTGTGTGTGTGTATATATGTGTTTGATGGAAGCTGGGCAGTGACACCCTTCAGGCTCGGATTGAGCCCATGCTGTCTGTGCCTCGGGATTGAGAGGCGGTGAAATCGATTGGAGCTTTTATCTGCTCGGAGCAGGAGCTATGACCAAAAGCTCCATCTCATCTGCGGGGGATAAAAGTCACATCCACACTGTTTGAGTTTTTCTCAACTCTCCGACCCATCAACCCTCTCACTCGTCTCTTCCTGTCTCTCTGTCTTTCTGTGTCTCTCATGCTCCTGTCTGTCTTCCTGTAGCTCCGTGTCTCCCTATGTTCTGTAACTCTCTCTCTCACTTTCAATCTCTCTCTCTCTCTCTCTCTCTCTCTCTCTCTCGCTCTTTCAATTCAACAAGCTTTATTGGCACGACCGTATACATGTACAGGATTGGCAAAGCATTACAGGAATGTAGAACTGTTATTAATAAATACTGTGTAAAAAAAGAAAAATGTAAACATAAAAAAAAAACAGAAGACAAGCAGGACTGTGTGTGTGTTAGGGTGTGTGTGTTTGGGTGTGTGGGTGGGTGTGTATGTAGTGGTGTGTGTATGTTTGGTTGTGTGTAGTGGTGTGGGTGGGCGTCTGGGTGTGTTTGTGGGCGTGTGGGTGTGTGTGTGTGTTTGGGTTGGTGTATGTTTCAGTGTACTCATAGGATGGATTTGTAGAAGTGTGCGCGTGTGTTTGGGCGTGTGAGTGTTTGTGTGTGTGTGTTTGGGTGGGTGTGTGTTTCAGTGTACTCATAGGATGGATTTGTAGAAGTGTGCGCGTGTGTTTGGGCGTGTGAGTGTTTGTGTGTGTGTGTTTGGGTGGGTGTGTGTTTCAGTGTACTCATAGGATGGATTTGTAGAAGTGTGCGCGTGTGTTTGGGCGTGTGAGTGTTTGTGTGTGTGTGTTTGGGTGGGTGTGTGTTTCAGTGTACTCATAGGATGGATTTGTAGAAGTGTGTGCATGCGTGCGTGTGTGCATGCGTGTGTGCATGCGTGCGTGTGTGTGTGCATGTGTTTGGGTGGGTGTGTGTTTCGGTTTACTCATAGGATGGATTTGTAGACTTGTGTGTGTGTGTGTGTGTGTGTGTGTGCATGTTTGTCCCGTTGTGTAAAGTTCTGGTTTGTGACTGGCCCCCAGACCTCCCTACCCTACAGCAGAATCGGCTTGGTGACCGAGTCGTATAACTTTGAGCCAGATCCGAGTTGGGATTTGGATATGGATTCGTTGTTTGTGTAGCGCGACCTGCGTGCTTTCTCCATCAGCTCATTCACTGCTGGACTGAAATTTCCAGTGGAATTAAATTTTCAGTCCTAAGTAATACTATTCTTTGCCATTTTCTATTGTGCGTGTCCCTAAAGTGAAGCGTGATTTCTTCTGTGGATTCATTTAAGAAGAGCTTTAATTTATGACAATTCTGTCTCCAGTATAAGGGCCAGTAACCATGGTATGTGTGGATATAGTCAATTATAGTATAAGATTTTTAAGATTTATTAAAACCGGGCTAATGGTGTTCACAGGTTCATACCTGATCATGAACACAGGAAAAAAAAAAAAAACAAATACTTTCTCCCTTTTTACACTTGGCTGTTTGATGCATCTTGACTATCACGATTATATCCAGAAGTCTAAATACATGCACACAAGACGCATTTGGAACAGATTTAAAGCAGTTTAGCCACATATTCGAGAGACAAGTGTTACTCCGAGCCACACTTGACAGCCAGATCTTCACCTGAGAGATGACGCATGCTATGCTAGTGCTGATGTTGGCGCTTTTAAAAACGGTAGCGAGATCGAGCCTGCATTTGACTACAGCATTTACCTTCCTTATTTCCAACTAGGAAAATCAAAAATCAAAGTAAGCGCACTCTGGAATTCCTACTTGGAAACTCGGGATGATCTCCTCAAGAGGTATTTCCTGGTCATATCCACAACACTGCCTCAACAGTTTGCTGTTTTAAGAAGGGAAATATACATTACACAGGTAGTTGGTTAGCTTGTTGCTAACAAAAGACAAACATGGACGTGCCCATGGCTTCGTGCCACATGCTGAAGTGTCCTTGGGCAAGACCCCGATTGCTCCCGATGGCAACTTAGCGCCTTGCATGGCAGCTCTGCTACTATTGGTGTGTGTGAATGGGTGAATGAGACACAATGTCCAGCGCTTTATAGAACTGCTAAGGTTAAAATTAAGCGCCGTATAAGTGGAATAGATTGATTTGTCCGACCAGAGGTGCATTTGACTGATCTTTTTCAGGATAGAATCCAGAATCGTTGCGCATGGAACGATGGTTACGGGGTCTTTGTAGAAGGAAGGTAGAGAATAAGTCAAATTAGAAATCAGAAAAGTCTACGAATGTATCCGAATGAAGTGATGTACTGTGTTATGGTTGGGAGTTGGTGGGGAACAAAACCAAAAGCTTTATTTCAGCGACTCCAGGGTTGTAAACATCAGCATCATGGCTTCAGGAGCAGATCGTCTGTTACATAAATCATAAATTAGATCAATTATTTAGCTGTAGGCAGCTCAGCAGACCAGGGGCTACAGGCTACAGGGCTACAGAGTGTTTACAAATGCCCATAGATTGTTCAGGTTGTTTATTCTGTCTGGTCTGATTAGCGAACTGACAACATGGCTTGTTTTTAAAGGGGAAAAAAAAGTAAAATAATAATCCGTAGAGAAGTGTGTGTTTATTCTGCCAGCGTCAAATACAAAACAAGTGTATCGCATCTGTTCAGAGTCCACGACTCTAGTCAAAAGTGTTCGTGCATACCACCAGCTGAAACAAAACAAAGGAGTTCAAATGGTTTAGCCATAAACATAACATTTAATCGTTAAGCATTATACGGTGACTGTTGCAACCATTCAGCTGTGTAGACTTCAAAACACTGAAAAAGAAACACTATTGGCATCACAGAAATATATCCATCCATCTTCAACCGCTCACTCCTTTTCAGGGTCACGGGGGAACCTGGAGCCTATCCCAGGGAGCATCGGGCACAAGGCGGGGTACACCCTGGACAGGGTGCCAGTCCATCACAGGGCACAATCATATATACAGTATATATAAATAAAATTGGTTTCACCCACGTTTTACATTCTTTCCTACATTCTTTTGAATATCAGATGCTGTGAGTGAAACTTCTGCCATCATTCAGACATTTGAATGGCCGTGTAATACGAAGCAAAGCGAGCACATGAAATTTTAAACGACCTTATATGGTCATGGGCGTGGTGTCGACACAGGACAGCTGTGACTTGCTGCTGTTGTCAAGTAACTGTTTGACGCCGTACACATCGCTTCACCTTCACGCGTTCGCTGAGAGAAGGCTAACAGTTGAGAGGCAGGAATTTATCTAATAGTCGCTGCAAGTCTTTTAGAATTGACCAGTTGGTGTGCGAGAAGGCGGGACTTACAGAGAGGGGTTAAAGCGATGCAAACGTGCGCACACGTGATGCAGTATTAGACCATAAGCATATCATAATGAAACTAAAGCCGAATCCTGGACATTTTCTCACATTTAGAAACCCCGGCCGGACGCTTTTTTAAGGTCCGAAAAAGTGGACACGTCCAAGGAAAAGAGGACGTACGGTCACCCTAAAAAAAGCATTTTAGAGAACCATGTGTTCATTTCTACTCAAATTAACTTTGTGCAAAATGGATTTGCGCGTGCATCAGGAGGTTGCTCACGTGAGCCACGACTGGAAAGCGAGAACCGGAACTATAATCAAGCAGCTGTCTATATTGTGTTACATCAAAAGACTAATTTATCTGGTTTTAATGAAAAAATTCTCATCCTGACCACATTCCCCCTTTTTTAAACCTGTAATCTGATTACTTTTCTTTTTGACATCACTGTAACGGATTACAGTTACTGGTTGCTTTGTATCCTGATATGTATTAATGTAACGGCAGGGAGAGGAGGGAGGGGCAACCCAATACAGCCTTGTTGTGTTGTTCCAATGACAAACCGGAAACGCATACTTACCTACCCTATTGTAGGCAAAATACACGTCTTTCGGCTTCTATCTAGTATTTAAGTATGCGGGTTCAGACACAGCCATGGAGTTAAACACGATCGCACATTTCTCTGATGAATACGTTATTTCTTTTACAAGTGTAGTATACGACAAGCCTATAAAACTTGCTATGAAATACCAGTAGGACGGTAATCTAAATAATATGTTAAAAATCAAAACATTAATTTTTTTTTTTTAAACGCGGCCGGCTGACATGCCTGGAGACGGCTCCTGAGGTTTGTAGGCTAGTGTTTGCCCATTTAACATGTATTTTTTCCCCACACAAAGCCGGTTTATCTCTCAGTAGGCATGATTCCTAAATGTTCCCAGATCGCCGACGTGACATTTGTTTTCCCAGCAAGGTCAGTCGCAGCGGCAGAATTTGTGTATTAATATAAAATCTCCTACTATATATGGTAGGCTATAAATACAGATTACTATTGCAACTATTATTATTATTATTATTATTATAATTATTATTACACTTGTATACGAAACCTGCACTTGTCATAGTGTCACTCAAGCAGAAAAAATTTACGTAGCGTGTCATGTGACACCACCACGGTGGCAAACTACCACCGTGGTGGTGCGGTTGTCATGGCCACGGTCACAGTTCTATCCCCAAGCCATGTTAAAGAAAGACTATCAGATGACTTTTGTTCAAAGACGCCTCACAATCACGTGTCAGGAGAGATTTAATTGTTGGCGTGATTTCCAGCGCATTTCGATAAATCTGCGGCGCTTTGGTGTCCGGTGTAATTTCCCCAGCAGCTGATTTATCGCTTGGCTCGGAGTTTTAAGACGCCCCGTTTACTCGGCTCAGGAATGTCTGGAACGCTGCAAAAGGGAATTCGTCTCTTTTGGAGACGAATGCGGACGTGCCAGGATGGATTTTGGCATTTGGATGTAGTTGATAATCGACTCGGCGTGTTAGTTGTTCCGTAACACTGCACAATCTCAGCAAATGAATAAAGGGCTTTTTGAAGTCTCGCTAACTCGCCGTCTTCTTCCGATTCCCTCTGTGTCCATTACTGTCTTTCCGTCTCCAGTCTCTGTGCGTCAGTGTGACGATGACCCACTGTGACACTTCTTCGGCAGTTAGTGCTGTCAGCATCTCGAACACTCTCTGCTGTTGTCCAGCTCCACTTCCCAAGCGCCAAAAAAATCAGAGAAACATCATAATTGCTGCATAACTGTCAGCTCAAATCAAGTGCAGTTCCAAGCTCCAAGAAACGAACATAATTACACAGCCTCCTGAAGTTAATCACCGTCGTCTTTAACAAGGCTCTGAGGAACAGATGGGTTCAGCAGCGACTCGTCTCAAGTGCAGGAATTTCCCGGGCACTTCGACGGTAATCGCCGACATCGATGTCTTTCGCTTCTAAACATCAGGCCGCAGCAGTGTTATGTTTTGATTCGGTTAAATCCGTGGAGTCCATTTTCAAATTTGAAATGTTTTGTTCCGCTTTAATTTGCGCCTAGCTTTTTTGTTTATTTGTTTATTTAATTTTTCATTCCAGGGACGGATTTGAAATTTATAGAGCTTTTTTTTTTTCTTTTTTTTCTTCGTAATCCTTTTCATGATTGCATGAAAACACTGCAAATTGTGTACCGTGCTTTTGACATGTTCAAGATGTGATTAAAGCACCTCTATCTGTCTGGGTGTAAGAGTTTCAGCAACAAGGTGCATATTTCGATGTTTCTGTAACAAACGATCAGCTTGCGGTTATGCCAACAAAACCTCTACAATAACAGTTATGTTGTGACATTTCATAAACTGTAATATTAATAATAATCTTTTTTTTTTGTTTGTTTGTTTTTTTTTAAAGGTGATTAATTTACTCTGAAGTAATCTTCAGCTAAAATATTAAATCTGCATACAGGCGTGAGCCAAGTCACTTTTTCACACCGTCTATATTTCACACCCTGGTTTATAGCTGTAATGCAAGACGTTGATATCAATTTTAGCTTCAAGTAGGATTTTTTTTTTTTTTTTAATTTTCCAAAATACTGGCCAGTGTAGTTCATCAAATCAACAAACCAGCTAATGAATGAATCTGAGTCTTAGCTTTATCAGCGCTTTTTTTCAGCGCTTTTGAGAAGCTACTTTTAAAGGCGCTTTATAAAATAAAGACTTATTATTATTATTATCAGTGCTTTTGTTAAAATAAAACAACACATTTTACTAAACAGTTGTGCAAGTCTTACCATCGCAGACAGACAGACAGACAGACAGACAGAGGGAGAGATAGAATAAGACAATCTTGATAAACTGTTATGCAATCTTACCATCAGTGAATAAATAAATAATAGATGGATGGATGGATGGATAAAATAGCATTTTGCCATATAGTTATGCAAGTCTTACAATCATTATTAAAGAAGTACATTTAATAAAGAGACAGATAGACAAGTAGGCAGACAGACAGATAGAGAAAGAGAACATGATAGATAGATAGATAGATAGATAGATAGATGGATAGATAGATGGATGGATGGATGGATAAATAAACTGTCATGCAATCTTACAAACATTATTAAAGTAATAAATTAATAAACAGGCAGATAGCAGAAAGTTAATTAGATAGATAGGTAGGTAGATAAACAGACAGGTAGACAGACAGACAGCTACAAAGAGAGTGAGAGAGAGAAAGAAAGAATAAGCCAATTTTGATCAACTGTTATGTAATCTTACCATCATTGAATAAATAAATAATTGATGGATAAAATAACATTTTGCGATACAGCTATGCAAGTCTTATAATCCTTAAAGTTATACGTTAATAACGAGACAGACAGGGAGAGAGACAGACAGACGGACAGATAGACAGGTAGATAATTTGTTGATGTATGTATGGTTTTTGCTGATGGTTTATTTTTAATGCCAGTAGACATTTAGTGATTTTCCTCAACCCTGTTTTCATATTTTCTTATATTTTTCAAAGCCGTGCTACAAAATTGAATGCAGCGATGTACTTTTAGCAGGTTATGGTTCATTCTTAAAGGAATAAATAAGCGTACTGGGGATGTAGCGCTTCATGTGGCACATACAAAGAGTCGAGAAGGTACGAAGGGGAAAAAAAAGAAAAATATCTAGGACTATGTAAATGGTGTGTGTTTATATGCTAGACCGGATTCGATTTCCGTTTCGGGAGTCATTCCGTGTAGATAAAAGACAAACGAGACCAAAAAGTTTGAAACTGCACCGTCGACTCTGAGGAACAATGTTAATGTTATGCATAAAACTGATTTTATAAAGCAGATTGTGTTGCGAGTGGAGAGATCGTTCTATAGCTGTTGTATCTGACAGTCTGGGGAGGGGGAAAGAATCTGTCGTGCTAAGATTAAAAATCCCTGAGTCATTAAAACAACTTTTATAAGTACAATTTGTTTAAATTAAATATAATGGTCCTGTCTCTGGCTTAAAGTTCTGAGGAATGATATTAAATGCTAATTTAGTCATTTAACACTTTCTATTTCCGTAATTATTTCTGCTTCGGAGTCAGAAGGTTGTAAGCTCAAATCATAACCCTTCGAGTGTTTATCTGAACTCTGCTGGCCATCTGCTTGGAAATATGGCTAAACCGAGATATTAAGAGCACAGACACAAGAAAAAAAAAAAAAACACCCGAGCTCTTCTTCTTTCAATCTTCTAAGAAGTGATCGAGCGTTTTTCTCCGAGTCGGGATTGGGATGGGTGGAGAAGGGGTGCAGTAAGTGCTGACGTTCATCAGGTCACTGATGATTTTGTGGATGAGCAGAGCGCTGTGATGGGAGATGAAGTGAAGGTGATTGCAGTGCACTTGCAGTTTCTTTTTTCTCCTCTCTCTGTCTGTCTCTCATTCTCTGTTCTTAGAATCAATACTATCAGGAAAAGAGCAGGCTCGACTTGGAGATCACTCATCGCCAAGGTCACGGATCGCTCGCACCAGGTTACGCTGCTATCAAGGTAAAACACAGAGACGGAGAGACAGCAGCTCTGACCGTCATGTCGGGTATGGATCAGATCACGGGTTTATAGTAACCCAGGCATGCATAGTATCCACGCTTATGGACGTCAATATTGTTTGATACGTAATGGCTATTATTTGGAAAGTGTAAGATGTAAATCACCTCCGAATCACTTGGGATCATCACTGTAATTCAACATCAATCATTATCCTGATTTCCGTCCACTGTTTGTCATTCTCAGTGCCGCTTGGCTGTGGTATTTCTTTATAAACTTTATTTTTAAACCCCCAAAGCGCTTTTTTGTTTGGTTTTTTTGTAATTGTACCAGATACAAAAACAAACAAAAAAAAATTGAAGATATTAAAATAATCCAAGTCTGTGTAAATCAAAGTATATTGCTGAGAATATTCCCAAGTATTATATTTTGGTCATCAACACCTAACAATTTGTCTTTATAAACACATCGGAATTTTTTGTTCCCCAGGTAAAATGTTTTTGGTTTGTTTGTTTGTTTGTTTGTTTACTCATAGCATTCCTACATGTGAACAATTCATTTATATATAATATACTATAAAATACTATTTAATACAAGTGATATTGTAGAATGTCGAAATTTGAACGTATTTGTAAGTAATAATATATATATATATATTTTTTTTTATGTAAAGAAAGTAGATATTTTATGCACGAGGGTTAACGCACTCATGTATCACTCCAGTATCGTTTCTATAGTAACGGCTCGTTCAGAACGAGTTGTATGCAGGACGCTCCGTGTAAGCTAATCCTAATCGAACTGTTGACACTTTCAGTGAAGAGATGTTTATTTATTAACACGTGTGGAAGGAGTCTCCGGTGTCATTGCTTCATAACAGTCACGGGTACAGCTGGATGTTTTTACGTTTTCCGTCACAAAAAAAAAAAAAGTCTTCAGGTTGGAGAACTTGAAGAGAAAGCGAGTGAGAGAGCAACCGTTTATCTGCGAGAACGCAAGTGATGACGGGAACGAACTTGGTTCTCTGACTTTTCTCTTTTAAACGTAACTGTAAATGGATAGAAAGTGTGACACGTGCGTGACCTGATGGATTTTTATTTATTTTAAAATAAAATGTGCCGTGTATTGGAAAATAATCAACTCCCGGCAGTGTTTTGACATATTGATATTTCACTGTTTTAAGGTTCTATCGGGGTTTAGACTGAATAAGAGCTAGAACCTGAACATACTCAGACGAAGACATTCTTTCCATTCAGATGTCTTTATAAGTACTGAACTTCTGCAACGCATCAAGGCAGCTGCCTTCTGTGGAAAAGTGTGGACTGCTTTCAGATGAGGAACTGCAACAGGCAGCATGAAATGCATTAAATGAGGAATCTGTTCATTGTTGTCTATGCAGCCCTTACTGACTCTGATCTGAAGCAAGCGTGAATATGAAGTTTAGTTTTGTATGCCTAGACATGGCTGCTGGCCATGTGTGAGAGAATAGTGAGAGATCTCGAAACAGGGATGTGCACAGAAACTGGAAACAAGTGCATGAGGGTTTTAATAAACGGACATGGTAAGAACTGATAACTAAGGCCCCGTCCACACGTATATGGGTAGTCTTAGAAATGTAGTTCTTACCCCGGTGGATTAGTGTGTAACACGCTTGCCTCGGACCTCGGTCGAGGGCTTGAATCTCTGATTCTGTTTCCAAATAGTCCGTAGTGTGTGAATGTGTGTGTGACTGTGCCATGTGATGGGTTGGCACTCCGTCCATGGTGTCCCCCGCCTCATGCCCCGAGTCCCCTGGGATAGGCTCCAGGCTCCCCCACGACCCTGTGTAGGAAGTGGTACAGAAAATGGATGGATAAGTGGATAGCTCTTACCCATGCGTTTCCAAAACCGTTCCTGTCCACACCAACACCGATTTGAAGCCGCTCAGGTGGTGATAGTTTTAGTCCCGCTGTGAATACGTCTTGAGGAAAGACCTGCGAGTACTGTACTTCAGTGAACATGACACTAAAGATAGAGGACTCATTAATAGCTGTGTATTGAGCAGTAGAAATGGAGTAATGCAGAGAAGAAGAAAAACGCCAACAGTGTCGATGGTTGGCCAAGAGTACTAAACTGAACACAAGAAATTGTTGCACAAGGAAACTTCGTTTTTGCCCGGAAAGTCCAAGACAGCAAAACTTGTCATTCTGTCTGGGTGGGAGGGGCATACTCTGTCACTTCCTGTCAATCACAGCGGCACTAGCCAATCATGGGTGCCTGTGACTTTGTGTATGTGGAAGAGTGCAGATTCCTCTGAGAGTTCTTGCACTGCCCCTTTCAGGCAGCATGAGCAGGAATTTGAAACCATATGGTAGTCCTTTTCCACCAGCATAAGGCTGTTTCAGTTCTCCAACACCATGCACCACACTGATCATTAAGTTTCTCTAGACATATTTAACAAACTTAACTTTTTCATCTCAGGGAATGGTGACTTAGTGGTTAGCTTGTTTGCCCCGCACCTCCAGGGTTGTGGGGTTGAGCCCCGCCTTCATCCTGTGTGGGTGGTGCACGCATGTTCTTCTCGTGCTTCAGCGATATCCACCCCCAGTCCAAAGACATGTGTTGTAGGCTGATCAGCATCTCTAAATTTGTCCGTAGACAGTGACGAGTGAATATATTTTGCACCCCGTCCAGGGTGTCCCCTGCCTTGTGCTCCGAGTCCTATCGGATAGTCTCTCGGCTCCCCCGCGACCCTGTGTAGGATAAGCAGTACGGAAAACTGATGGACGGGTTTTCCATCTCACCTTTTCCTTCAAGAAGTTTTCCCTCCTGACCTGTCTGTCTTTCTCTTGCGCAAGGGTCCTGGAAGTTGCCGATGACGTCAGCTGTGTTTTGTTCACCTGAACTCACAGGATGTGGCTCTGTAATTGGAAAATCAGTGGACAATAGCACTCCTAACTCTTCCTCCCCCTCTCTCCATCACTCTGGCTTTGAGTGACAGCTGAGGTCGATAACGTATGGATGGGTTGTTTCCATTGAGTTTTTATTAAAAATCAGCCAAGTGAAGCAAAATCAGTCCTATTGCAGATCTGATCCTATTTTGCCACTATTGTGAGAACAAAAAAAGAAATGTGCAGGAAGGATTGGTTGTGGAGATGAAGACTGCGACATTTGTCTGTTCTGTGAAGAGAATCAGAGGTACAGTGCAAAGAAATGTAGCAGTGTTTGGTTTTAGTTTTACAGTTCCTGACAAACGTTTTGGTTTCACATGCCATATAGTTTCTTAGAGAAGCCTATTATCGTGCTTACATATTTGCCCTCGTTCTCCCGGCTGAAAAGACAGATGTTAAACCGGATCCAGGGATCTGCGGCGCGTGATAGCAGATGAGTTGGATTTCTTCTCAGGATTCTCCGGCGGTTCCTTAGGGCTGTGCATGTTTGTAGTGACTTCGGGGACGGGGTTGGGATGTCGCAGATCCCAAAACATTTGTCTGTCGCAAGGAAATCAGAGCTAAAATTATATCTAAAATTACTTGGCACAATCCTCCAGTTTATTTTCCACTTTGGATTTTGTCTGTTCTTTCCTTATTGTGAATATCGTATTTGAATCAATTTGGTTGAAAGCTTGTTAATAGTCGGCAGTTTACTTAAACCTCACCTTAAGTGAATAGGCTTTGCCATGTTGTGACTTGACTATGCAAGCCTGCATAGCTAAGGTCCAAACCTAAAGAAACCAACCTCATATACCAAACTCCGCTTTGTTGACAGGGAGAGCTGTAAACTTTTGTATTTTGACCCGACTATTCTTCCTTACAGCTGTCACACTCACCATGAAATGGTTTATTGTGGAGATGTGTCACCTTTTATCACACCTTTTCTTTTATCCGTATGCCAACTTCAACACCTCAGAAAAGTGTAAAAACATTGTAGGATCCTTTGCTGCTGCTGTTTTATTTTATTTTATTTTATTTATTTATTTTGTTCTGGTTCCTTTAAGATTTTCATGTGTTCACAGTTTGTATAAAGGCAGGAACGTGGGCTGAAGGCTCTGAGGTCATTGCACAAGTGATTATTAAGTGATTGGTGATCACTGACTGAGATTTTGCTCAGTCCCTCAGTGAAGATCGGGCTTTAAACAGTAAGGATCGGATTTTCGGTTAACTCTAATCGGGTTCGAGCTGCCCGTTTTGATCGCAGACTGCATTAGTGACCTCGTCAGGCCGCACAAGTCACTTACTCATGCCTCTACACACACACACACACACACACACACACACGATTCTTTATTGAGCGTCCGTCTCCAGACTAACTGCAGTGCGCTCTATTTGTTCAGGCTTAAAGCCACAGGGAATGCAGTGCACAGTATTAAAGAGGTCTGTGACACCAAACATAAGTGAGTGCTCTATTAAATATCCAGTAAAGAGAAAATAACAGAATGATGGAACACTGCTCAAATACCTGCTGAACACACGTTTCAGACCAATCTGAGAACTCTCCTAATGGGTGTGGCTTTATAGTCTAATGAGCTTGCGTGATTGACGACTCTCGTTTTCAGATTCCTAGTCTGGTTCATCATTTTAGAAAAAAACACAACAGGACAAGCAGAGAGATTGTTTAACTTGTTGCTCGATTCCGATTGGTTCGGAGGCGTTTAATAATTTTCTAAAACAGCAGTTCTTGGTTCCGGCCACGCCCGTTCTAATACCTTGTGCTTCTATAGCAATAACTCCGACGGGGATTTGTACAATGGATGGATTTTTTTGTGTGTAATCATTGATACAATTGAGGTCAACTGCCCCCAATCCCCCTCCTCCCCCCCCAACCCCCCAGCTCTTAATGTATCGTGTTGCTTTCTTGAGCATCAGTGAACGTTTGCACCTTTTATAATAGTCGTGTACGACTCACTCAGTCGTCCTCAGTGTGAAAAGATGGATCTCGACATCATATAGATGCCGTTGGAAAGAGGTCAAATATACCGAAGATGCTGGAAAAGTAAAGAACGTGCTCAGGACAAACAAGGGACTCATGAACACATCATGTCGGTGATCATCCAGGTCACGACACACAGTGCTACGAATGGAGTGTGTGTAAACGTTTCAACTGGCTCATTTGTGTAAATTCAGTTATTATTGTGTCTTGTGGACCGTATGTGAACATCTCTTGTGTGAAATAGATGATTCAGGACAGGACTAAATAGAGTTTTGGAAGGAGTCTCCAGTGTCAGCGCTTTGTAAATCTCAGAGGTACAAGTGTACGATTTCCGACACGGTAAAGTCGTCAGGGATGCGGATTTTGCTTTGTATCAAGCCAGACCATGCCACCCGGTTGTAGATTCATTTTCCTACAATAAAGGGGGTCTCAGAAGTCAGGAGCCAACGAGAATGATGTCGAGCACATAATGTCGATCCGAATATATTGCGTAAAAATCCACAAAGATATGTTCGAGAGACCGAGAAAATGCCTAGAGTGTAAGGATGAACGTGTAGGTCATGTGTCGTAAATAATAAATACAATATGATTCATATGTATGTGTGAACTAGCGCTCACTGGGTGGTTTCTTTTTGTTTTTTCAGCCATTCTGTGTAATCTCTAGAGATTTCTGAAACAATCAAACCAGCCCGACTCACACTTAGAAACGTTCCGCAGTCAGTTTCTGGTGTTTGAGCGGAACATTAGCTGAAGCTCTTGACCTGCATCTGCATGATTAGCTGATTGGATAATTGCATGAATGATGTACAGGTGTACAGGTGTTCCTATTAAAGGGATCCGTTAGTGTATTACATAATGATTCCGTAGTGTATGGTTACTAGCTTGCTTAGTTAAATATGTAACAGCATAAAGTTTAAACAGTGCAACTTAATCACTGTATACACACATTAATCATTTAAAATCAGCTCATATTCCACACTGTGTGTTCTCCAGTCGTCATCGCTGGACGAAATTACAAACTCACGACAATTAATTAGCGTTCTTGCTGTAATAAGTCCTGTGTGCATAATTAATATACATTGTCATAATGTACAGGACAGTGAATAAAGCCTAATTAATGTTAATTAATGTTGAAATAGAGTTTACGGTTGCTTTTTAATCAAGGTATGTGACGTCCTGTCCGGAGTTACTTTTACTAACGTACAAATGATTTCCATTTTAAAATGTAATCCCACCCCAAAGCCAAAATGCTCACTTTACATATGCTACATGAACTTGAGGTCAGTGAGATAAATAATTCAACTCTATATCTTGAACGTAGTTTGATTTCTTTAGTGTTATATATAGATAATATATATAGTAATATATATAGATAGTGTTATATATAGTGTTTATATAGATATGTATATATATATATGTATATATGTGTGTATGTATGTGTATGTGTATATATATATATGAATATATATATGTGTGTGTGTATATGTATATATATATATATGTATATATGTGTGTATGTATGTGTATGTGTATATATATATGTATATATGTGTGTATGTATGTGTATGTGTATATATATGTATATATATATGTGTGTGTGTGTGTATATATATATATGTATGTATGTGTGTGTGTGTGTATATGTACAGTATCTCACAAAACTGAGTACACCCCTCACATTTGTGAAGAAATGACACTGTGCTACAATGTAAAGTAGTGAGTGTACAGCTTGTGTAACAGTGTAAATTTACTGTCCTCTCATAATAACTCAACACAGACATTAATGTCTAAACCGCTGGCAACAAAAGTGAGTACACCCCTAAGTGAAAA
>JAFFST010045515.1:3591-19401 GCA_022414735.1 Noturus placidus
GGGCAATCACTTTTTCACACAGGGCCATGATGGTTTGGATTTTTTTTCACCTTTAATAATAAACACCTTCATTTACAAATTGCATTTTGTGTTTACTTGTGTTGTCCTTGACTATTGTTTAAATTGGTTTGATGTTCCGAAACACTTAAGTGTGACAAACATACAAAGGAACAGGAAATGAGGAAGGGGGCAAACACTTTTTCACACCACTGTATGCTTAACAAACAGCTGTGGAAAAGAAGTGTGCTTAATTCAAAAGAAAAAACAACATTATATAAACTCAGCAAAAAAAAATAAATGTCCCTTTTTTTCAGGAGAGTATTTTAAAGATAATTTTGTAAAAGCCAAATAAGCGTTACAGATCTTTATCAGAAAGGGTTTAAATGATGTTTTTCACACTGGCTCAGTGAAGCATAAATAATTCTTGCACATGCACCTGTGGAACAGTCCTTAAGACACGGACAGTTTACAGGCGGCAGGTGATTAAGGTCACGGTTACAATAAGTTAGGATACTAAAGAGACTTTTCTACTGACTCTGAAATACACCAGAAGAAAGATGTCTTGGGTTCCTGCTCACCTTCATGAACATGCCATAGACCTGCTGCAGGGAGACATGAGGACTGCAGATGTGTCCAGAGCAATTGTCTGTAATGTAAGACGACTAAGACAGTGCTACAGGGAGACAGGAAGGACAGCTGATCGTCCTCACAGTGGAAAATTACATGTAACCGTGTGTCCCCCCCAGACGATGATCGAGAACCTGATGGTGGAAGAGTGGAGGAACATCTCACAGCAAGAACGGACACATCTGGTGCAGTCCATGAGGATGGGATGCACTGTAGTACTTAAAGCAGCTGGAGGCCACCAGATACTGACTGTTATTTTTAATATTGACCCCCCCTTTGTTCAGGGACTCTTTATTCCATTTCTGTTCGTCAAATGCCTGTGACACATCTTCAGATTATGTCTCAATTGTTGAATCTTATGTTAATACAAATATATTACATATAATACATGCTTGTAAGTATGCAAAAATATAATTTACATTTCCATCACAACAGTTATGATAAAATGTGTGTGTGTGTGTGTGTGTGTGTGTGTGTGTGTGTGTGTGTGTGTGTAGGGGTGCCGGAGAAGCAGAGTAGCTTTGCTACTGAAGGCTGGTTTATCGGGCTAATCAGCGCCCTCGTGCTGTTGTTGCTGCTTCTGCTCATTCTGTGCTTTGTAAAGCGCAGTAAAGGTGGAAAGTATTCAGGTAGGACAACTACCTCAGTGATCAGACACTAAACTTGGACACGAGTCTGTTAAGGAAGCATTTATTCGGCAGGACTGGTGTGGACTGTGTAAATGTTTTTGCTCTGTGTCTCAGTGAAAGACAAGGAGGAGGGCCAGGTGGACTCGGAGTCTCGGCCTATGAAGGATGAGACGTTTGGGGAGTACAGGTGTGCTGCTGTAACCTATTCTTTGCTGTTCTGAAGCGCACAGCTTGACTGTGAATCGCAGCCTTGTTTCTTTGCTTTGTTCACACTCTCCCCCTTTTTCCCCCCAATGCTTTCCCTCAATGCTTCCCAGATCACTAGAGAGGTATGATTTGCAGTGTAGTTTTGTTTTGTTTTTTTAATGCATGGGCCTGAATATTGCTGTTGTTGAGCTAAACACTATCCCGAGCTGTTCCATTCCTACATAGAACACATTGAGCAGTATTAATTAAAATAATTATGTGATAACACCTAATCAGTTGTGGTTCCAGTGGAAACAGAAACAGACTGACTATACACATGATTAATATGTTTTAAAAAATATTTGTATTCAATTACATTGGGAAATATGTCGTTAATAATAATAATAATAATAATAATAATAATAATACTTTTTTTAGATATTACTTTATAATTATAAATTACTACACTTATTTTCATAATAATTAAAACATCCTTAATTTTTTTTATTTTTTTTATTTTAATGCCATAACCTTAAAACATTTCCCTTTCTGAATGTGATATTATAATTTTTAATGAATACCAACAATACTTTTGAGCGACTTTTGGATTGTCTCAGTTGTAGTACTTTGCCCATTTTCCCTCTCTCTCTCTCTCTCTCTCTCTCTCTCTCTTTCTCTCTCTCTCTGTCTCTCTCTCTCTCTCTCTCTCTCTCTCCCCTTCTCAATGTGAAGTGACAATGAGGAGAAGCGCACAGCCAGCCAGCCGTCTCTGTGCGATGACAGCAAGCTGTGTAGCGACGATGGCCTGGATGATTACGGCAACAGCCACAGCGTTCACACCAAGGTGACCATGGACGAGTCTCTGGCCAGTCAGTGCAGCGGAGTCAGAGACGGGCTGGAGATCGAGAGGCATGACAGCTCGCCCCTTAAATCTGCCGCTACCAACCACGGCCTGCCCAACTCTGCTGTTGTCCTCGACTAGCGGGGCAGCGTGAATCAGAAGAAGACTCCACCCTGGACTCACAACTCGTATCTGAACGACTGACCAAACAATCAATATTACACACAGTACAATGTCAACGTGTACACTAAAGCAAATGCCAAGTAAAAAAAAACAACAGATACAGTGCTGGGACTGACTTTAGACATGATCCGACCAACTCTTTCACCTCTGGTAGAGCCAGAAAGGAGGAATTATTTACAATAGACTTGACTAACCTTATGTGTAGGGACTGCCATGTTTGCGAATTGTTTACAGATAAAATCTCTCTTCTCTTGTAATATGTCTTTTCAGAGTAGCCTGCAACAAGCATCCCAGTTTCCTGCCTGATAAAATAATACAGAATAGACTTTATTAAAGGACAAATCCACCGTGAACAACTTACATGTTACTCTTTATAACTCAGTGGCATCCAAGATTCAGTGTGTAATAAAAACGTAATGAGACACTTTTAGTTTCATTGCCATGTTGGTCAGTTTTCACTCAACAATTCCTTTGATAGTGGCACCAGTAGGATTTAGCCCTTGTTTCCTATCTAAATAAAGAGAGCGATGCAGCAGCGCTTTAGTCCTTTAGTCTGTCCGGCTTTCTCACCTCATCATCTGTACGCTCTACTCAAACAGATCAGCTTCCAAAAGGTTAACGTTCATGCTAGTACCACCGACACTGCTGTGCTCATCATCACATTCTCCAGCTCTGAATCCAAGGTTTGCGCCAATCTTTCCGCTGTTTCTCGTTAACACGATACTGAACATCGCTAGAAAACGAAGAGGAAAAGGAGCTCTTTTGTTTTTATGCGCTAACACAAAACCTGACTATTATCTCTTATGTTTGAGAGTGCTGGTGTATTCTCTCTCTCTCTCTCTCTCTCTCTCTTATTAAACACCACTGTAACTGTGCTAGCAATGTCACCCTGTGACGTTATAGCAACAAACGACCTCTAACTTTTCAAAAGACCGCACCGACCCACAAATTAGCATCGGAAACATTAAAAACACATCACAAATGTTTCAGTTTAACACATTGAAGGTGTTTCAGGGTAGAGTTTTCCTTTAACGATGACTATTCTTAAAGTGACTCTTTAGATTTAATGTGACAAGGACATATAGACACCGCATGGTTAATGCCAAATACAGGACAGTGTGCGCAGCAGAGAAAGAGATTGAGGGCCTTAAAATCCTGGTTAGTGCATCATGTAAGCATATGTACGACACATTGCATATAATCTGCATTGATGCAGTTCATTATTATATCTATATCTATCTATCTATCTATCTATCTATCTATATATATATATATATATATATATATATATATATATATAGTTACGTGGTTTGCCATTTCATTGTCTTGCCTCATTGTTTGAGATCTATGCATTTTTTTATTAGATTTTAAAAAATAACTTTTTTTGGACAATTTTGTGATCATCTTTTCCTCATATGAGTTTTTTATTTATTATTTTTTAAAATTTTGCATCTTTCTACAAAATACGCATCCAGGATTCCATAGCTAAGCTGCCGGCACTTAGAAATATATCCGATGCAATGATCCGCTGATATGAGGTGCTTTATATCAGACTGTATGTAGTCACTCTAGCAGTTAGCCATGCCCAGTATTAGAGAGCTGTCATCCCAGAACCCTGACTGTTTCACCACCATGTTCAGCTCTATCGTTCCTCATTTGTGTGTAGCTCCCTATATGTGTGTGTCGCTTTGTATTGTAGTCTGCATAGTGTATTAAACAATGTATACTGACAAATCCTCTCTTGCAGTCCTGCTGGTATAAAGCCATATGTATACACGTCCGAGGTGTATTCGGGTATGAGGTAGTATTGAAGTTGATGGGGTTGTGAGAGAGCACATCACACATACACTAATTTCAGCTTGGTTAAAACAATCATGTGTAATTAACCCAGTTTGTCTTACACAGAGAATGTATGCTTTGTTGGGGTCGGAATTGTGATTCCTTACCTGTATACCAAATAGCATTTGTTCCTGGTTCGTGCGATGTGCGTGCTGTCTTTAAGTTTCGATAAGCAGTGTTATGTGAATAAAATTGAACAAGAACATCACGAGACGCCCGCTAAAAAAAAACAAAAAAACACAGTTTCGATTTTATTGTTCTGAAGAAACTGAGGGAAAAAAAAGCTCTCAATTTATTTGAATGTAAATAATTTCCAAACGATTGTAGCGGTTGAAGATGGATGGATGGATGTTTTGCTATGGCCTCTATTTGTAACCGTGTCTTGTTGATTACCATGGGGTTTTGGGGTTGTTAATGTTTTAATTCTTAACCTTTGACCTTTTGTCTAGTTAGTTGTGAGATAACTGTTCTAGATAAATAGATAAGTTTTTTTTTGTTTTGTTTTTTTTGTAAAACTTAAAAAGGGAAGTCCAAGCAAATTGTCCATTCTTATTGTGATAAAAATCCGATCACGTCGTTTTTAGAAAAAGCAAAATACAACTTCACGGCCATTCACTAAAACACAATCGTTTCCTCTGAGAATTCCTTTCCTGTTCTGTCTGCTTACGAGTTGCAGTATTGTGTGTATCTGTTGTGAAGCAATTCCTGTGCAAGCACTATGAGGAAGCAGATACTTGAGTCTTGTTTGTATCCAGCACACACACACACGCGCGCGCGCGCACACACACACGCAGGGAGAAATTACAATGTGTTGACTTAAGCTCATTGAAAGCATTAGGTCCCCTGCAGTGACGTGAACTCGATGGGGAAGTGTGTGATGCAGTAAGTCTGGACTGTTGGTTTTAATTTGTTGGCCTCTATGTTGTTGCTTTACAGACACACTCAGGACAAATTCTCCTAGACGTTTATTTTCATACAGGACGAATAAGTGATGTGAATGGTATCAACGTTCAACCGAACTGCTGCTAGACGTCCGTGCTCTGTTAATGTCCCAGAAAAGTCAACGTGCAGAAATATGCTACACAGCTGTTTTGCTTTTCGGAAGGCTGTAGCTGTCATATAATACATCCTATTACTGTGGAATTTTACCTATAAATATAAAGTAGTTTCTGATCATTTAAAACATCTTTTTAGGCTCAGTTCTATCTCCAAGACTAGACATCGCTTGATTCAAAGTATCTCTCATATCATGTATATCCTATGTTTGTTTGTTTGATCTAATGAACCGTTAAATAAATTGGATCTGAATGAGAGGATTGCACTTGTACCTGAGTGATGAATAGCCATGTCCATGTCGCGTTTCCTTTGCGTTTGTCTATGCCATGGTGCTGAGTGGAGGACTGGGCCAGTGACTGGGGTGGGCTTGTAATAGAAAATGATACTGTATGTAAATCATGAATCAGCCACTGTATGTAAATGCTTCCAGAATAAAAATCCATGGAACAAGCTACATCTTCTGTCCTCATTTATCATTTTATTGAGTCTCTGGTGAAGACTGTTCTGGATCTTAAATGACGAATACATATGTGGTGGTCAGTGAAAACCATTCAAATATCACTGTAGCTGAATTCTGGAAAATTTTGGCCAAATATGTGTGTTTCCTGCCTATAATATACTTTGACAATTAAATATTTCACCATTAAAAAAAAAAAATCTTGCTTTTTAATCTTCCTGCAATGATCATATTGTGTACGGAGACAGTTTAAAAAACAAAAAACAAAAAAAACAAAAAAAAAAAAGGGTGGTAAAAATTTGGTCTGTTTAAAGATGTCAAAATCCTGCTAGCTACGTGTCATTTCCTCACACAGTGAATATCTTACTTTGATTAAGTCTTTAAGGAGCTACATGCCATAGTGAAACACAAAAAAAGCCTGATAGAACATATATATATATATATATACACTCGATGCTGTTTCAGAAAATGTATTACTACTTAAAAAGGTGATACAAGCGATACAGTTCTGTGGAACTCAAACAGCCAGAGTTAGCCTGATGGCGGCGAGACCCTTAGCGAGAGCTTGTGTTGAACTGGTTGAAGTAGCGCACATTGGGCCGGTTGGTGTAAAGATCATTTTTGAGGTACTTTTGGCTGCAAAAGATAGAATAAATGTATTAATGATGTTAAAAGGCTTAGAGAATAATGCACAAAATAATCACTAGTTTTAATGGTGTAATTAAAATAACCATTCATTCGTCCCTCTGGAAGAAAAATAGTCCCATCTCTGAAAGAACAGGTTCACATTATAGAGGTCTAGAGCTTATTTCACAAATGTCTTAATGGTTTTAAAGTTAAACTCAAATGATTCACGTAACTACTCGAGACAAACATGCGGACAGGAAACTTCAGTCTTACTGTGCCTGCTGCTCTCTAGCCAGCTGCTGGTTGTATTGGTCCAGTTGTGCTCTCCTTTCTCTCTCTAGTTCCCTCACTCTTCTCTCCTCCTCCTCTTGCTGCCTGGCCTGCTCCAGCTGCTGCAGATCCCACGCCAGGTTGTTCTGCTTCTCCCGCTGTCTCTGCCTCTGCAGAAAACACAAACCGGGATTACACAACCATGGAAAAGACAATGATCCACTAAAATACTTCACCATGCATGAAGAGAGCTTCACATACTGTACTGTACCTCGATATCAGCACGCTGTTCTGCTCTCTGCCTGTAGATAGCGCTGAGCTCCTCAGAGCTCATCCCCTTCCAGCGATCAGGTAGCACTCGAGGAGCCTCAGCTGGACCCATGCTCTCCTTCACTGCACCTTCCGGGCACTCGGTCAAGAGGTCAGAGGTCACCATCTGCAGAATTTCTGCCATGTCCAAGCCCTCATGCTTCTGCTTGTCTTGCCTCTCTCGCTCCTGCCTCTCTTCTGCCTATAAATTTATTCCGCCTAGATTTATATTGACTCTGGACAGGTTCTATCGAGTGTAACTGATGCTGAGAAAACAAGCAATTAAACTCTAAACACATTGTTTGTTGCATTCTCAATCCTTATTGGTCAGAAGATATAGATTCATTTTCAATGTTAATTCAAATCACAGGTTTATATTAATGTACTCATTTTAATACAGATACGGACCACTAATTATACATGCACTTGAAAGGAGACAAGGTGCTGTTATTTAACAAATAAACAAACATATCATGTAGTCAAGTCATTTTTTGTGAGATGTTTATATAACATAATAATAATAATAATAATTATCAATTTGTATAGCGCTTTTTTACAATGGTACATTGTCTCAAAGCAGCTTTTACAGAAATATCTTTTTTTTTTTTTTTTACATTTACAAGCGACTTACTAATGAGATCACATTCACACACACCAATGGTAGCAGAGCTGCCAGCTTGCCATTGGGGGCAACTTAGGGTTCAGTGTCTTGCCCAAGGACACTTCGGCATGGGATCACCCGGGCCAGGATTCGAACCGCCAACCCCACGGTTAGTGGATTAGTGGACAACCCGCTCTACCCACTGAGCCACAGCCGCCCCACATGTTTGGAAGGATTCTGTAATGTCAGCTCTTTGTAAGAGGCGGTAGGTTTTCTGCTGTAGTCTTCAGGACAGAGGACTAACATGACGTTTACTTTACGATAGTAAATATTTACTTCATTATTAAATGTGAAACAACTGTTATTCATTACCAATACTCAACTCTTCTAGCCATATATTTGTCTTGGAAGCTGTGTGTTCTTCTAGAAGTTACCTGAGACAAGGGCATATTTCTCATGTCTCATAGTTCTTAAATTGTCTCATGCCTAATGCCCCGTTTTACTGAGATTGGCTCCGGGTCACCGTGACACTGACGAGGAGAAAGTGCTCGCTGTACAATTATGTCAAAAAGCTAAGTGAAAATCTCTGGGAGAAATATTCCACAAACCATGTAGCATCTCTCGCTCTCTCTCTCTCTCTCTCGCTCTCACTCTCTCTCTCTCTCTCTATCTCTCCCACTCTCTATCTCTCCCTCTCGCTCTCTCACTCTCTCGCTCTCACTCTCTCTCTCTCTCTCTATCTCTCCCGCTCTCTATCTCTCCCTCTCTCTCTCTCACTCTCTCGCTCTCACTCTCTCTCTCTCTCTCGCGCTCTCACTCTCTCTCTCTCTCTCTCTCTCTCTCTCTCTCTCTCTCTCTCTCTCTTGCGCTCTCACTCTCTCTCTCACGCTCTCACTCTCTCTCTCTCGCGCTCTCACTCTCTCGCGCTCTCACTCTCTCGCTCTCTCTCTCTCCCTCTCTCTCTCGCTCTCTCTCTCGCTCTCGCTCTCTCTCTCTCGCTCTCCCTCTCTCTCTCTCTCTCTCGCTCGCTCTCTCTCTCTCGCTCTCGCTCTCACTCGCTCTCTCTCTCGCTCTCGCTCTCTCTCTCGCTCTCACTCTCTCTCGCTCTCTCTCCCTCTCTCTCTCGCTCTCACTCTCTCCTTACCTGAAGCTGGTTGTAGTTTTTGAGTGCAATGAGGGCAGCTTTTTTACACTCTTCCTCCATAGCATCCAGGTGTATTGCTCTCAGGTCCTGCTGGATCAGCTCCAGACCTCCCACCAACTCTGCAAACATACACACAAGGTTAGTTTGTCTGATTAACCTAGTGCGGACCTTCAATTGATATAATATATTTTTTAAATTGCTTTAATGTAACGTCTCAAATTTCTCATTTTTTTAAACAGTGAACATTAAAAAAGGAGGAAAAATAAAAGAAAAAAAACAATCTGTGAAAATGTTCACATATTTAAAGATTTAAAACTAAACAATTTTAACAACAAACTAAGTATTTCACATCTTACATAACATGTACAAAGTCAGCATGTCTACGACACCATTACAATGTAGGTATATTCTTTTCTTTGTATTTTTACTGAGGAACGAGTGCAGTCGAACCACAGCCATCAGTGAAAGCGTTTAGCTCGTAATAATTGAGGTGCCAAGTACTTGGATCGTGTGTGTGTGTGTGTGTGTGTGTGTGTGTGTGTACCTTTGTGTTTCTGCATTTTCTGGCATTTCTCTCGCTCTTCCCTTTGAGCTCTGAGTATTCTCTCATTCTGATCCATCTGAAACTTCTTCCTTTCATTTTCCCCAACGCCTTCTCCCTGAATACAAACATGTAGAAACATGCAGGTCGGCCTCTACTGCAGCACAACAAATCAAACGCAAATCAAAATCAATAACATTTTAATTAACATAATCACATATAGCCAGGAATTCCAGCTGGTATATCCTTTCTTGGATCCTTATGATCACATCACTGATTTATTTTACAAGTTCCAATTCAACATATTAGGCAAATCAGGCGAAGATGAATGTGTACCATCATATTTAATGGTAAATGGTAAATGGCGCACTTATATAGCGCTTTTATCCAAAGCGCTTTACACTGTGTCTCATTCACCCATTCACACACACACTCACACACACACACACACACACACACACTCTCACACACACACACACACACACACCAATGGGAGCAGAGCTGCATGCAAGGTGCTAACTTGCCATCAGGGGCAACTTAGGGTTCAGTGTCTTGCCCAAGGACATTTCGGCATGTGGAGTCATCCAGGCCGGGAATCAAACCGCCAACCCTACAATTAGTTAATTAGTGGACAACCCGCTCTACCGACTGATCCACAGTCGCCCAGCCAGTCGCCCTAATTTATTAATTAGAGTTTTTTTTATTACTGAAATTTCCACCCACACAACACAAAGAAGCATGAACATATGAATACCTCAAAAACCTGCATACTGGCAGGTCCCAATGACTCTTGGTTGACTAAGCTGACATTGGGTCCCCTTTGGTGATTATAATTAATATCCGCATCACGAGAGTCCTCAGAGCGCTGGTATATTGCCCAGTCCTGCACGAGCTCCTGTGCCAACTCTCTCCTTTGCTCTGCCTCCTCCCTTTGTTGCTTTATCGAGTTTTGGTCCATGGAAATACACAATGCACCTAAAGGATGCACAGAAACCAGAACAACGTAGCTCTACCTGATAATGTTTCAATATATTTCAGTAGTAATGACCTATGAGAAGGGGGAAATATTGTATCTTTAAGGAAAAGTCCACCGAAAATCCATCCATCCTCCACCGCTTACTCCTTTATCAGGGTCACGGGGAACCTGGAGTCTATCCCAGGAGGCATCGGGGTACACCCTGGACAGGGTGCCAGTCCATCACAGGGCACATTCACACACACACTCTCACACTACGGACACTTTAGACACGCCAATCAGCCTACCATGCATGTCTTTGGACTGGGGGAGGAAACCGGAGTACCCAGAGGAAACCCCCAATGCACGGGGAGAATATGCAAACTCCGCCCACACATGGCCTCGGCGGGACTCGAACCCCGGACCCTGGAGGTGTGAGATGAACATGCTAACCACTAAGCCACCATGCGCCCCTGAATGAAAATTAAATATGTTTATATTGAAATATTTGTGATGTGCATAGAGATTCTGGTGTTAATTTGTTGGTTGCTGCTGTATTTTCATTATTCAGGTGAAATTCTAACCGTTGTCTGTTGCGTCTCGCAAGAGCAGTGGCATTTAATAGGAGCAAACAAAATCAATAATCTCAGACATAACGGATAATAGTCAGTTTTCACTTTTCGATATTGCAGCAGAGACTTGGCTCATCTAGTTAGCGAGTTATAAGGTGAGAAGCATGAAGCTGTCGATGGCAGCATTAGCTTGGAATTTGGAGATTGAGAAGCTGAGCAGAATGTATGCAGATGAGGAAGTGAAAGAGCTAGATACTGTGTCCCAAATCGTAGTACGTTGAAATGAGTTTCCCAAAGGTCCCCGAATGGTTTACTATTTCCGGTAGATTTTTGAAGTGTGGCTCCGTGGACACTTTTAGAGCTAATATTGCCCACAAGTCAAGGGAATGGTAAATTAAATGATATAGTATAAATTGTATAAGGGATAATGAAGGAAGAAAAGCTGAAATGCACGAGCAGTTTGTTTATGGTGACAGCGAAATAAATGCATGTAGAAAATGTCTAGAGCTGTTGTTAAGTATAATCAGTCTGTTCAGTTCAGTTCAATTCTTACCGTACGCCAATTCCCGCTGCCTCTCCGCCTTCTCACGCTCACGCCTCTCGGCCACCTGCTGCTCGAGCGCGTGCACGTCCACTCCAATCACCCGGTTCCTTGTACTGAAGATGCGTTTCCGGCGCGCGACCTCTGCAGCCCTTCGCCTGTCCAGCGCCCTCATGGAGCTCTCATCTGCGGGCACGTCCAGCTTGAACATTCTCCAGCTGTCTCCTAATGCCGTTAGGAAAGAAATAACCATAATCACACTGAATCATTGTCATACTGTATAAAATAAGACATAATCCAGTATATTTACTAATTTAGCCGATGCTTTGAAAACAAAAGAAGCAATTTACACTTCATGCAGGATGCAGCTGAGCTGAAGTCTTGATCAAGGACACCTCCATGGCAGTTTGGTGGTGCTGGGATTTGAACACACATCCTTCTGTCTTGTAACTCAATTGAGGCCAGCAGGGGGTGCTTACCCTGTGGTACTGTGTGGGGCCTTATGCCCCTGTGTTGTGACGTACACTATACTGTAATAACAGCACTGACTTTCAGATGAGACACTTATCGTAGAGAGTAGGGGTATAACCCTGGTGACCCTGGGCGGCTGTGGCTCAGTCGGTAGAGCGGGTTGTCCACTAATCGTAGGGTTGGTGGTTTGAATCCCGGCCCGGGTGATCCCATAGGCCTTTCTCCATCATGGCCCCCTAATAATCCCCATCTCTGAATTGTCTACATCACCCTCTCCTCTCCACTAATAGCTGGTGTGGTGGGTGTTCTGGAACACTATGGCTGCTGTCACATCACCCAGGTGGATGCTACACACTAGTGGTGGTTGAGGATCCCCCCCCACTATGTAAAGCGTTTTGAGTGTCTAAGCGCTATATAAATCTAACTGCAAACTTTAATGACCACAACTAGCACAACTAATTTGCACTGATTCAGTGAAATATTTTAGTGAGAGTTAATTCAGTGGTGGTTTATCAGTGCATGCTACTCGTGATAGTTGTGGTGCCTCAGTGGTTACAGTTTTGAGTTACAGATCAGGTCATTTGTTCAGTTTCCAGCACTGCCAATCTGCCATGATTGGGTCCTTGAGTAAGATCCCTAACCTTTAGAAGACAATTTAAAACATAGCTTTTTAAAAGGCAACAGTCAAATGCCAAATCAAACCAGTCAAATATGTTGTTTTTTTTTGGAAATATTTACAGCACTTTACTAGCAACCCTGTTGTCAGCAAATAGCTGCAAAAATACAGCAGGTCTAGATTTCTAAATTTGAACTGTTTAATAAAACACTGTTTTATGGCTGCAACTAATCCATAATGAGATTCGCTGACACCGATTTTCATAATCGATTGCTATCGATTCGTTGCTGCAGCTCTACACTGTTTTAGTGATCGGATGTTGATTTGTCATGAAGTAGTCCATGTACGCTGTGTAACCTGACAAAATGGCAAACGTGTTATTTATAAACTGCAGCCTAGACTACTTTATCACTTACAATTCTAATAACCTTGATACACTGTGTGAACAGAAGCAAACCGAAATATTAGCAAATTAGAGATAAAGACTTACCTGTGATTCTGAGTGTTAGCTGTGTATTTAATAAACCACAACAACGCTAGCTTGTTTTGAGAACTGCGTAGCTATGGCAACTAAACAACCGGCGCATGCGCAGTTACACGCGCTGTGATTATGAATATGAGGCTCCACCTTTCAGAGTGAGAGCTCCGAATTCCCTGTACGTTCGGGGGGGGGGGGATATTTTGATTAACTTGTAGTGACAATGATGATTGTCACTAATGATAAACAGTTAATCATTATCATGACGCGGTAGAAACTGTGGTGCACGTATATACGAGGGTTTATGGTATGCACCAGACGAAAAAGGATGCCGTTAAGTCTGTTCAGCGAAAACAAGGTGTTTTTACGTAACTGTAAAATAGAAAGCAATGATCAGTGACCACAGGACAGCTGTTTTATTCAGAAGCTGGAAATAATGGCAATCTGCACTGAAAAAAAGACATAATGTCATGTTTCAGGTAGTTTTTCTTTCTTTTCTTTTCTTTCTGTCTTTTTTTTAAAGATTTGCTTAGCTGAAAAATACAGAGGCTTATAAACATATATAGAACATCCATCCATCCATCTTCTGTAGCGCTTATCCTTCCTTCAGGGTCACGGGGAACCTAGAGCCTATCCCAGGGAGCATTGGGGCACAGGGCGGGGTACACCCTGGACAGGGTGCCAGTCCATCACAGGGCACAATCACATACACACTCACACACATTCACACACCATGTCATACAGGACATGCCAATCCGGAAACCGGAGAACCCAGAAGAAACGCAGCATGGGGAGAACATTCAGACTCCACACACACAGGGCCAGAATCGAACACCCAAACCTGGAGGTGTGAGGCGAACATGTAACCACTAAACCGCCGTGCGCCCTTATATTAAACATTTTCTAGTTTAAAAGAAATCCCTGGAAATGATGTAGTTTGGAAGGATACATCACACCACTACATCGTTATCATTTCCAGTAGCCACACGCCCTGAGTGTGTTAATCTTTACTTGTTTTAATGACTGAATGAATGAATGTGGACCTTTAGTTAAGTGAGAGTACTACCTTTCTTTTTTTTAGTAGCAGATCAATAAGTACAAATATTAGGATATTACGCCAGACTGTTAGATGACTTGCATGGTCAAGTAAACAAAAAGGGTTAATTAACAAAACAAACAAAAAAAAAAACTAATGCTAAGTCTTGTGAAAAATGACCAACTGGGAATCAATAGTGATATATTTGTAGACGTGATTGCATCTTAAATATCTTGAATATTAAAACCACCAGTTCTCGGAGGTTCTTCATGGAGGAACTCTCTAAAACCTAAATACTGCTATACTGTTGAGTGACTAGTATTCTTGCCCATGCACAGCTGGGAATAGAAATTGTTTAGTTGTATTGTATAGTTAAAGGTTTATAGTTACGAAATCTAGTCAGTCATCTTTATTGTCTTGAGCAAATTGATACCAAAATATACTTTCTGTCTTAATAAAGTCCTCTTCTCTCCTCTTCTCTCCTCTCCCCTCCTCTCCCCTTCTCTCCTCCTCTCCTCTTCTCTCCTCTTCTCTCCTCTCCTCTTCTCTTCTCTCCTCTTCTCTCCTCTTCTCTTCTCTTCTCTCCTCTCCTCTCCCCTTCTCTCCTCTCCTCTTCTCCTCTCCTCTTCTCTTCTCCTCTTCTCTTCTCCTCTTCTCTCCTCTCCTCTCCTCTTCTCTTCTCTTCTCCTCTCCTCTCCTCTTCTCTTCTCCTCTTCTCTCCTCTTCTCTTCTCTTCTCTTCTCTCCTCTCCTCTTCTCTTCTCCTCTTCTCTTCTCTTCTCCTCTTCTCTTCTCCTCTTCTCTCCTCTTTTCTCCTCTTCTCTTCTCCTCTTCTCTCCTCTCCTCTCCCCTTCTCTCCTCTCCTCTTCTCTCCTCTCCTCTTCTCTTCTCTTCTCTTCTCTTCCCTCCTCTCCTCTTCTCTCTGTTTCAGATTTCAGCACCACAGACAGCGCCTTTATTCATCTGTAATATTATATTAATTTAACATAAAATACCAAAATGTTTTCCCTTTTTCGGTGGTCAGATGGCTGATGGAAAAGCTGAGGTTTGGAAAAATACCCATAAAGGACTTTTATTTTGCCCTGTAACTGCGATGTGCGTCAATGACACTGGTTGCGCCAGACACAGGTGGCAGATTACACAGCTCTGAAACGCGGTCAGTCATCCCTGCATCCAAACACAGCATCCCTGCATCCAAGCAAAATATGGGCTATCTAAAACTAATTGAGATTGAAAATTTTAAATCGTATATAGGCCGACAAATAATCGGACCTTTCCGCAAATTCACGGCTATAATCGGACCGAACGGCTCGGGTAAGTGGCAGGTTTTGGTACCGCTGACACGTGGCTGGATGTAAGGCTGATTAACGTATGCTCCATGCTCCATTCATTTCTCGGTTGTTTTTCTGTCCATCAGAGTGAGACAATTTAACACAATGTCGTATGACATCACTGAGTCCTGTTTCATGCGATGCTCTTCCTTATAATAGACATCATGTTCCCTGTTACATTCTGCCAGCCTTGAGACACGCCACTCTCTACAGAGCTCAGACACAGAAACCCTACATCATTGTATTTGATCTGAAGGGGCATGCATGGCATGCTGATTGGCTGGTATTGAATGAATGGGTGTGAGAATGCGTATGTGATTGTGCCCTGCAGTGGGCTGGCACCCCATCCGTGGTGTACCCCGCCTTGTGCCCTATGCCTCCTGGGATAGGCTCCAGGGTCCTCACGACCATGTAGGATAAACGGTATAAATGATGGATGGATGGATGGATGGATGGATGTACAACATGGGCGTAACCACGCACTCTTTGGGGGAGGGGGGT
>JAFFST010045515.1:19886-30993 GCA_022414735.1 Noturus placidus
GTGTGTGTGTGTGTGTGTGTGTGTGTGTGTGTGTGTGTGTGTGAATGGGTGAATGGGACACAGTGTAAAGTGCTTTGGATAAAAGCGTTATAAAAGTGCAACATTAACGAAAAAAAAATGCAGCTCCAGAAATGCATAAATGTTGCTTCACAAAAAAACATAACTATATCAAAGCTTACATATGTATTTCAATCCGTTTATGTGAAGTGTCGACCTTACAAATTCCTGTGTGCATTGGTACTACAGAAACAATACAATATTTAAATGACCGCATTAATATTAACGTGTGATTTGATTTGTTACCGGATCTACCGTCACAATAGAAAATTAATCAACACCTTCTAAGGGGTCGTCCATATATTACCTCATCAAGGAGGGGGGAGGGGGGTGAAGTGTACGATGACGTCTGATGACGAGGGGGAGGGTTTCAGGGATGTGATTACGTCATCAATGTATTTGCATCTTTGCATCTGTCCCCATCATTTATTTATTTACTTACTGAAATATTTGCAAATTGCCAAAATAACAAACAAACAAACAGAAATACTGACGTCACACGCACATCCTGTGGAGTATTATACGTATTATACACCACAGTGTGTGTGACGTCAGTATTTCTGTGGTATTTTAACAAAGTACAAAATATTAGGAGATAATTCCCGACGACACGTGGCAGCCCCAGACCCCCTAAAAGTAAAAAGGTAAAAGTGTACATCTAAGATGATGACGTCATCATGGGGGGGGGGGGTAAAGGGCCTGATGACGTTAGATGACATGGGGGGGGTGTAAAAATGGCTGAAAATTTGATGACGTAATATATGGACGACCCCTAACCAATCAAGCATTCAACAGCAGTGTGGTATAAAATACATTATTCTGTCACTACTATTTATGCATTAACTACAGTGAGATTAATAGAGAAAATGTTTAGGTATGAGAGAAAGGAATATGTCTGGAGTCCTGGAACTGGACTTATTTGTCACACATTGTTTCCTCTCTGAACAGCAAAAAATCAACAAACATACTGGACCCTGTTTTCCCTCCCATTTTAACTTTGTTATTTAGGAAAATCCAACCTGATGGATGCCATAAGTTTTGTCCTGGCAGAAAAGACCAGTAACCTCCGTGTTAAAACCCTGAAAGACCTGATCCATGGTGCGCCGGTAGGAAAGCCTGCAGCTAACCGTGCATGTGTCAGTATGGTGTACTGTGAGGATAACGGCGATGAGCGCACATTCACACGAGTTATAATCGGTACTGTAAATGTCTTTGTCTGTTGTTGTTTTTTTATCTCATTAAATAATTATTTGCCCCATCCTGATTTCTTCTGTTTTTATGTATATCTCATAGTAAATAGTTTTAGATCTTCAAATGAAATACATAAAACAAAGGCAACCTGAATAAACACACAATACAGATTTTATTTATTTATTTTATTGAAGCAAAAAAGTTATCCAACACGTATCACAACATGTATCACAACACGTATCACAATGCCAGATTGCGTTAGCAGCAATAAGTGCAACCAAACACGTCTGGTTCAGTAAAAGATCAGTCTTTTACTCAGTCACTTATCTCTTAGACCATAGGATTTTTAATGCTTTGGATTCTTGTCTTGCTGCATAATCTAGTTGCGTTTAAATTTATGGACCGAAGACCGGACATTCTACTTTAGGATTTTCTGGTAGAGAGCAGAATTGATGTTTCCATCAATTATTACAAGTTGCCCAGGCCCTGAAGCAGAAAAGCATCCCCACACCATCACACTCCACCACCATGCTTGACTGTAGGTATGATGTTCTTTTTGTGCAATTCAGTTCCACTTTCGACTCATCAGTCCACAGGACATTCTCCCAAAAGGTTTGAGGATCATCAAGGTGTGTTTTGGCAAAATCCAGATGATCCTTAATGTTCTTCTGGGTTCTTCAGTGGTTTTCACCTCACCATCTTCCATGGATGCCATTTTTGCCCAGTGTCTTTCTGATAGTGGAGTCATGTACAGTGACCTTTATTGATGTCAGAGAGGTCTGTAGTTCCTTTGATGTTGTCCTTGGCTCTTTTGTGAATTCTGGATGACTCGTTGCTGTGCTCTTGGAGGAATTTTGGAAGGGCGGCCACTTCTGGGAAAGTTCACTACTGTGAGTAATGTTTTTCCAGTTGGAGGTAATGGCTCTCACTTTAATTCTTTGGAGTCAGAGAGCCTTTAAAATTTCTTTTAACTTTGGCACAGTGTGTTATTTGGTAAGACCTTTTAACCAACTTCATGCTGTTGTAAAAGTTCTATTTAAGTGTTGATTTGGTTGAACAGGGTTTGCAGTAATCAGGTCTGGGTGTATCTAGTCCAGCTGAACCCCATTATGAATGCAGTTTCATAGAGCTGGGGAATTAGTAACTATGGGGACAAAGACATTTGCACACAGGCACATAGTGGATAACGTTTTGGAATCAATATACAACATTATCATTTAAAAACTGTATTGTGTGTTTACTCGGGTTTCCTTTGTTTCATCTTAGATTTAGTTTTAATTTCTGAGACAATTTAGTATGAGAGATACACAAAAACAGAATGGGGCGAATACTTTTTCAGAGCATAGTAAGCTGCATTTATATGTGTTTTAGGTGCTTCTTCTGAATACCGGATTGACAGCAAAGTGGTTGGACTCTCAGACTACAGTGAGGAACTGGAGAAACTGGGTATCCTCATCAAGGCCAGGAACTTCCTAGTATTTCAGGTATAAAGAATTATTTTCAAGATGATAGTAGAAATGTTATAGCTATGAATTATTTCATGCATAAAATAATAATGAATAATATAGCTAAATACTGTTTACTGAAGGTCCCGATTACCCTGCAAACATAATAGGGTGGCTGTGGCTCAGTTGGTAGAGCGGGTTGTCCACTAATGTACTACTCGTGGGGTTGGTGGTTCGAATCCCGGCCCGGGTGAGCCCATGCTGAAGTGTCCTTGGGCAAGACACTGAACCCTAAGTTGCCCCCGATGGCAAGCTAGCACCTTGCATGCAGCTCTGCTACCATTGGTGTATGAGTGTGCACTTGTAAGTCGCTTTGGATAAAAGCATCTGCTAAATGAATAAATGTAAAATGTAAATGTAATTGAAAGTGCATCACAATCCTCACCTATGGGCCCTTGTTTTCAATTTTATAGCAAAACAGTAAAAATGGCATAGTAGTGTATAAGTTCTATAAAAATAAGATGAAGAATGAGAATGATAATGCGGACACCAATTATAATATAGACCTTTCACATTTTATGGGTTTTTAGTTTAAATTTTTACCACATTTTCTTCCAATTTGGTCATTTGCCTATTCCCACCCACTAGCTAGAGTAACTCCCTCCAACACACATTAAGCAAGCCAACAGCATCTTTATTAACTGCTGCTAACAGTTTTCTTACACTGCATTTTCTTCGCAGGGTGCTGTGGAGTCCATAGCCATGAAAAACCCCAAAGAGAGAACCGCTCTGTTTGAGGAGATCTCCCGCTCTGGGGAACTAGCTCAGGAGTACGACCGCAGGAAGAAAGAGATGCTGAAGGCAGAAGAGGACACCCAGTTCAATTACCACCGCAAGAAGAACATCGCAGCTGAGCGCAAAGAGGCCAAACAGGAGAAAGAGGAGGTCTGCAGACATCTTAATAGCATATAATGATCTGATCTGGCTTTCCTGAGCATCCAATGCTGTTTACTCCTGCATGTCATTTTGCGCTTATTGTCTAAAATAAAATCTGTCTCTCTTCAACCCTAGGCTGAGCGTTACCAGAGGCTGAAGGATGAGGTCGTTAGAGCTAATGTGCAGTTACAGCTTTTCAAGCTCTACCACAATGAGTCTGAGATTGAGAAGCTCAACCGAGAGCTGTCCCAACGGAACCGGGAGATCGAGAAAGACAGAAAGAAGATGGATCATATCGAAGAGGAACTGAAGGACAAGAAGAGAGAACTGGGGAGGATGATGAGGGAGCAGCAGAACGTGGAGAAGGAGATAAAGTGTGTGACAAGGAACTTTCTTATGACTTAAATCTTCAAAATCAACTGTATGTTAGAACTCTGATAGATTTGATTTGAGATAAACTATATTCGACAAAATTCGATAAATCTCTTCCTACAGAGAGAAGGATGCTGAGCTGAACCAGAAACGGCCTCAGTACATCAAGGCCAAGGAGAACACCTCACACAAGATAAAGAAGCTGGAGGCGGCACGCAAGTCTTTGCAGAACGCTCAGAAAATGTACAAGAAGCGTAAAGCAGACATGGAGGAGCTGGACCGAGAACAGGGCGCTGTGGAGATGGCCAGGCAGGAATTTGAGGAGCGCATGGAAGAAGAGGCTCAGAGTCAAGGCCAGGACCTCACTCTGGAGGAGAACCAGGTCTGATCAGCTTCAGATCAGCTGTGTATGTGATAAGTGTACATTTATAGAAAACTTTGACCCCATATGGGCTTTGGTTTGGGGAGACCAAAAGATGAAAAGTTCTCTTTTAGAAATGGTTCTCAAGTAGAACCCTTTTACAAGAATAAAAGCTAGCTTGCTAGCTTCCAAAGCTGTCACAATATCCAAAGAGTCTGATGCGAGTGCAGAAGTGACTTTAATAATAAAACAACTAAAAAACAAACGAAGACTGGAGAAGAACCAAAAACTAAAACAAAGGACTAGACTAAGGCAAGGCAACTCTGGACTAGACTGGGCGGCTGTGGCTCAGTCGGTAGAGCGGGGTTGTCCACTAATCCACTAATCGTGGGGTTGGCGGTTCGAATCCCGGCCCGGGTGATCCCATGCCGAAGTGTCCTTGGGCAAGACACTGAACCCTAAGTTGTCCCCAATGGCAAGCTAGCACCTTGCATGCAGCTCTGCTACCATTGGTGTGTGTGTGTGTGGTCTCATTAGTAAGTCGCTTGTAAATGTAAAAATGATATTTCTGTAAAAGCTGCTTTGAGACAATGTACCATTGTAAAAAGCGCTATATAAATTAAATTTAAAACTCAACATAAAACAAACGCTAATCCCAAGTGCAAATGCAACATAACAGAAGAAAATACAACATATATTTATTGAATGCTTCACAACCAAGCAGGCAACACACAGAAGTAAATAGAGTGACTAATTAGGGGAACACAACTCAGGTGTGAGCAAACACAGGACATGAGCAGACACCAAAAACGAATTTCAGAAATTCGTGAGTGAGGGTGCCCTCTGGTGGTCTGAGGGAATTGTCTGTACTAAACCCCCCCCCCCCCCCCCAATAAAAAAATATTCCAAGTACATAATGATTGTACACTCATAAAATATTGAACACTAAATGTCGTACTTTGGTCCTACTTCTGTAGGATCCCTGAAAGATTCTATGAAGAACCCTTCATCAGTGTTTCCTACAGATAGGGTACCAAGAATTTCCAGAATTCTTTTACGAGGCTAAGAAATCTTAATCATCAAATGAATTCTTAAAAATCATTGAAGAACCTTTTTTTTTTTATAAGAGTGTACCAATAACTAGTTTATCGACATTTTAAATGCCTTACAGGTTCTAAGTATTAAGAAGAAAATAATTATCAATAATTTGGAGTACCAAACACTTACCCAGTTAATTCATATACTCCTCGAATAAAAAGGTTCTTCAAAGGTAATTAAAGTGTTCACTGGATGATTACAGGGCAAAAAAATAATCTCACTATGATGCTTGAAAACCAAAAATCTGGTTATACTTCTGGGGGGAACCATTAACGGTTCTATGTTGAACCCTACAATGATGCATCTTAGCCTTGTAAAGGAGAACCCTGTACAAAGAACCTGTGGAACCATTTCAGATAGGAAACCACTTTCATGTTTTACTGTTCAACAGAGAACCTTTAACAGGCCTTCCACTGGAACAACCGACTTTTTTTAAAGAATATATGTTGTTGAACAAAAAGAGACAACTTTTATGAAAGAGTCCAGATCCTTAATGGCCAAAAGCGTATAAGTAAAGCTTTAAAATCGAGGTATAACATTACAGTCCTGATTGTAGAGTTCATTAAGTACAGAGTGAAATCTGAAGCGTGAATGAATCAACAGCACACATCATTGATTATAATTAAAAGCTGAGGTAACTAATGTTCGAGCAAAAGACACCACTCCTTTCTGCCAGAGGGACGAGGTTGAAAAATTAAGTGTGCTGGGTAACAGAGGACATAGCATGACTTTAGCATTTACAGTATGTCCATCACATGTATTAACTCTAATCGTTGTTTTCTAATCATTGTTAATATTTCAGTACATTTTATTTTCTCCTGTATCTCACAACACAACGGCCTGCAGGTAAAGCAATACCACAGGCTGAAGGAAGAGGCGAGTAAGCGAGCAGCCACTCTGGCACAGGAGCTGGAGAAGTTCAACCGGGATCAGAAAGCTGACCAGGACAGACTGGATCTTGAGGAGAGGAAGAAAGTGGAGACAGAGGTAGACGCACATTGATGCAAAAACACATTTTTTTTCCATATAACATTTAATATAACATTAAAATGCTACAGTAACTCTTTTGTGGGATCGGACCAGACTGGCTAGCCTTTGATCCCGACACGTATCATTGAGCCTTGGTTCACCCATTGTCCTTCCTTGGACCACTTTTGGTAGGTACTAAACGCTGTGTACCAGGAACACCCCACAAGACCTGCTGTTTTGGTGATGCTCTGATCCAGATGTCTAGCCATTACAATTTGACCCTTGTCAGAGTCACTCAGATCCTTGCCGATTTTTCCTGCTTCCAACACAACTTCGAGACTTGACTGTTCACTTGCTGCCTGTCCCACTTCATGACAGCTGCCACTGTAACAAGATACGCAATGTTATTCCCTTCACCTGTCAGTGGTTTTAATGTTATGGCTGATCGGTGTATGTCATTTTAAAACTATAACTTCACAAATCAAAGCCTAGGCTTTACTGGCATACCTTTACTTGTATCGTTTGGGCTTTACTGTTTCTCGCATCTTTGAAATGGTATTTTATTTACGTTTGCCATTATAGTCACATTACAGAGGACATGTACAAATCCCTCATAATATAGATTTGATTAAATTTATGTTTTATACAGTGCTTTCTTCTTCTTCTTCTTCTTCTTCTTCTTCTTCTTCTTCTTCTTCTTCTTCTTCTTCTCTACTGGTTATTCAATCAAAACCCAGATCTGTACCATTCATGTGACAGAATTTTGGCAGAAATGTCCGACTACTTCTTCATTTCTGTATCACTCCAATTTCTACACATTTTTCATTTTCTTCTTCTTTGTTGGCTTTTCATTGTTTTACAACGCTGTTTTAATGTTTCATAACGAGTCAACATTTGATCAGATAAATAATCAAGACATCGTCTTCTTTCCAGGAAAGTATCTTCTTTTGTTCACACATGAGTTCATCTGACAATTTCCAGGAACTTCTACAACGTCTCTGCATCAGTCTTCCCAGAATTGTGACTCTGGAATGTGTTCTTACTCAATCCTTTCTTGAGTTTTGAGTAATTAAGTTGAAATGTGAAAGGGTGTGCCCTTTGTGGCAGTCATTATACACACTGACATTATTATATTACTTTGCTTTACTTTACTGCAGGCAAAAATCAAGCAGAAATTTAGAGAGATTGAGGAAAACCAGAAACGTATTGAGAAACTGGAAGATTACATTACGACCAGCAGGTATGACCCTAACCCCTTGTTTTACCTTCATTCATTTCACTTATATCTTGAACTCTACATGTTGAATCTCAGTGTGGGATTAATTATTGAATGCTTATTCAAGTATTTCAAAATTCATTCTTAAATTATTTATCACCAGGCAGTCGTTAGATGAACAAAGGAGGATGGAAGAGGAACTGACTGAGGAAGTGGAGCTCGCTAAAAGGAGGATTGATGAGATAAACATGGAATTAAACCAGGTAAAATCTCTCACACATCCACAACAATAATAATAATAATAATAATAATAATAATAATAATAATTTATCTATTTGTCATAATGCTGCTGGGTCCAGGTGATGGAGCAACTTGGGGATGCGAGAATTGACAGGCAGGAAAATAGCCGTCAACAGCGCAAAGCTGAGATCATGGAGAGTATCAAGAGGCTGTACCCTGGCTCTGTAGTGAGTGAAAGATGTTTCATTTATAAACAACTTTTATCATTTTAGTCTACCTGTTATGAACCTGTTTACACTACTACTACAGCGCTGATAATTTCTTGAATCTGATTAGTCCAACTACAGTCATCATTTTATATCAGTGTGCTCCATAATGTTTTAATTTACATTTACACGCACTTATCCAGAACTTACATTTATCTCATTTACTGTATGAGCATATGAGGATTAAGGGCCTTGCTCAAGGGCCAAGCAGTGGTAGCTGGGATTTGAACTCCTGACCTTCCGATCAGTAGTCCGACATCTTAACCACTGAGCTTCCGCTAATAATTTAGCAGTATTACACAAACAAGAGTGCTGTTGAAGTGAATGGCTTCAAGCATGGCTGTGGTTCAGCAGTAAGCATGAGTCTGTAGGTAATCACAGCTGTGCTGATAGTCAGTGTGACATTGCTTGTATGCAACAGTTCCATAAACAAGAAATTAAAATCAGATAACTGGCATTTCAGACACAAATATGGGCAAATATTTTGTTCAGCTTTGCTCTGAAAACAAAAAAGGTTCCCAAAGAATCCAGAACTGGAGAAGTTGCGATGCAGCGCACTAGACTGACTAACAGAACATTGTAAGTGTGATAACGGTTTCATTGTAATGAACTATTGCTAGAACTGGAATTTTTGTAAGCAAATACGGACAAGCTGTTATACTAAATATGAGCACTCTTGAAATTAGCGGACCGGATCTCACTGTTGTATATTGTAAATATCTTAATGTGTACAGTACATCTGTAGTTACAGGTAATTCATAGGGACGTGTATGCCGGATGCTGATTAAAACCTAATCAACAAATTAAAATGTGTTGTTATTTAGCAAAGAAAAGTTTTCAATTAAAAATAATTGTTTATGTGGTGAAGGAGACATTCACTGAACATTTATGGAAAACGTCTCCAGTGTCACACTTTCCACCATGGGAGAAGAGACACGTGAATGACTGTGTATATCTGCTCTAATGTGAATGGTACAGGAATGAACTCATATCATTAAATATAACTATATACTGATCAAAAGTATGACTTCTTGTTTTTTAATGTAATTATTGTTAAATTGCTGTAGTATAAGATGAGTGGTATTGCCATTAATGATTTTCCTGTATCAGCACGCCACTAAGTATATTATTCTTTATTTAATGTCTTTATCTACTCAGTATGGCAGGCTTATTGACCTATGCCAGCCCACACAAAAGAAATATCAGATTGCCGTGACAAAGGTTCTGGGAAAGAACATGGATGCCATCATTGTGGACTCAGAGAAGACAGGTAGAGACTGCATCCAGTACATCAAAGAGCAAAGAGGAGATCCAGAGACTTTCCTGCCCCTGGACTACCTAGAGGTACATTCTGGAAACTGTAAATCAGTTGTGAGGTTTCAGTCATTTTTCAGTCATAATCGCTTTCTCGTACGTTCCTCCTTCAAGGTGAAACCCACAGATGAGAAATTGAGAGAGCTGCGAGGGGCCAAGCTGGTGCTTGATGTGATCCGCTATGAGCCACCTCACATTAAGAAAGCTTTGCAGTATGCCTGTGGAAATGCTCTTGTGTGTGAGAATGTAGAGGATGCACGTAGGATTGCCTTCGGAGGGCCTTACAGGCATAAGGTGAACATAATGTGTATGGCACACAGGAACAGGGTTGACATATATACAGTAGCCTTTTTGTATGAACACTTTGTTTGTCTTTCTCAAGACTGTAGCCTTGGATGGCACACTTTTCCAAAAGTCTGGGGTGATCTCTGGAGGAGCAAGTGACCTCAAAGCGAAGGCTCGACGCTGGGATGAAAAAGCCGTGGACAAACTCAAAGACAAAAAAGAGAAGCTAACTGAGGAGCTCAAGGTAACACAGCAATGATTATGAAGTCTCCATGTTGTTCAGGTTTCATCAGAAAATAGAAGGAATGCAGACAGTGAAAAGAGGTTTGTGTGTTTTGTTATTCATCTTCATTAATTCTTTCTTTTCAGGAGCAAATGAAGGCAAAGAGGAAGGAAGCAGAGCTGAGGCAGGTGCAGTCTCAGGCCCATGGATTACAAATGAGACTGAAATACTCTCAGAGTGACCTGGAGCAGACCAAAACACGCCACCTGTCCCTGAACATGCAGGTGCGCTGAAGAAAATGTGTTGTTGTTTGATAAAATGGTCTAAAAGGCTTTTTTCCAAGGACTCATGGTTAGCTGACTGTCTTTGTAGGAGAAGTCAAAGTTGGAAAGCGAACTGGCAAATTTTGGACCCCGAATCAATGATATCAGGAGAATTATCCAGTCACGTGAGAGAGACATCACACAGCTGAGAGACCGCATGAACCTGGTAGGAGCTTGGATTGGATGATATCCTACTACACCATTCAACATGGGCTGTATTCAGGGTTTGAATTAAAATCAAAATAGCAGACATTGGTATTCAGACATAACTACAGGCTATTCAGTAAGTGCTATTCAGAAGTTGCGGAGAGTTGAAGCAATTCTAAACTTGAACTTGCATACAATTTTCTTGTGTGATATTGGCTCGAGTGAGGAGAAGTATTACGTCCAGGGCCACTGTCTGACAGTTCCCTGTAACCTCAATATGCCATAGTGAAATGTATGTTTTGGGCTGTAATTACACTCAAACAAACCAGAGAATTTCGTATCACGCCACTATTAAATACATGAATATTACAATAATGAGTCATTAATAGTGTTATTTATTATTAGTAACTTCCTTAATTAATAGTACCGCCTCTTTGGAATCTATGAAAGAAATCTTAATCTGAGAATTTGCCTCAGTTGTAGAGGAAATTATTAATGGATACAATTATGAATTACACTTACTTAAAGTGGGCTGCAAGCGAGCTGCGCTTGGTCAGATTATCATTCAAACCATAGATATGTTTACTGAATTAACAAAAACATTTTCATTATTTTAGCAAAGTTGTATGGACAATTATTTGTAGGCGCATAGTATATATATATA
>JAFFST010045515.1:31013-43935 GCA_022414735.1 Noturus placidus
TATATATATATATATATATATATATATATATATATATATATATATATATATATTAGGATGTGCTGGACCAAGTGCTATTTTTTAAGCTGCCATATAGTGAGGTTTGAAGCCATATTGTTAATTTAAACCATTTTTAACAAACCCAGAACATCAATTTAAGCAGTTTTGTACTCAATGTCTGAATACCAGTCATTTCCTTGTGCAACTCTTCAACTCAGACTGAATTCAGACCTATAATTGTAAGTAGTCAGTGAATTAGTAATGATCCATTTTCCAGGTGGAGGATGAGGTATTTGTGGAATTCTGCAAAGAGATTGGAGTGAGAAATATCCGAGAGTTTGAAGAGGAGAAAGTCAAAAGACAGAATGAAATTGCCAAAAAACGGTGAGTGCTTGTGGCATTTGCATTTTGACACTCAGCTACTGCCTACTCATTTCACTTTAATAATATAACAGACTTGAATTCGAGACCCAGAAGACCCGCTTAGCCATTCAGCTGGACTATGAGAGGAACCAACTGAAAGAGGACCAGGAGAAAGTGATGATGTGGGAGCAGACTGTGAAGAAGGATGAGAGTGAGATTGAAAGACTAAAGAAGGTAATGACAAAGGAGATCTGTTCAGTGCCAGGTCTGGGTTCGATCCTGAGCTCTGGTTACTGTCCGTGTTGAATTTAGCATGTTCTCCCCATGGGTTCTCCGGTTACCTCCTACCTCCTAAAGCATGCTGGTAGATGGGTTGGCTATGTTAAATTGCCACTAGGTGTGAATGTGTGTGTGCAAGGTGCCGTGATATGGACTGCTGTCCTATCCAGGGTGTATTTCTGACTTCCTCACAGTGTTCCCTAGATACACCATGATCCCCATGATCCTGACCAGGATAAAGACGTTACTGATGATGATGATCTTCCTTGATTATTTGATTATGTTGGTATCAAGTGTTTGATTCAAAGCCATCAGTCTTTAATCTTTTTTTCCCTTGCGTTGTCCCTCAGGAAGAGCACAGACAGATGAAGATCATTGATGAGACCATGGCTCAGCTGCAGGACCTCAAAAACCAGCACCTGACTAAAAAAGGTGAAGTCAATGACAAGAACCGAGAGATGGAAGATATCCGCAAGAAACTTGGGTCTGCCAACAAGTGAGAAAATATAATTACTATCTATTCCCTTCTAAATTTGGCAGCTTTTACCCAAAGTAATATCCAGTTTGTATGGAGTGCAATCCAAGGATAGAGCTGTTATGGAACTTAATGATACTAGTAATATTGAGATTTATTATCTGTGATCTTTGTGACGACATGATGCTTCTAGAGAGCTGACTCAGCTCCAGAAAGAGGTTACTGCTATTGAGACGAAGCTGGAGCAGAAGCGCAGTGACAGGCGCAACCTTCTGCAGGCCTGCAAGATGCAGGACATCAAACTGCCCCTTAAATCAGGAACCATGGATGACATCAGCCAGGAAGAGGTAGAGTGCTTAGTAAAAACTGAACTCCTTAATCTAAACACAGCTTATAAAGCAGTTACAATTTTAATTATTTGGATAGTTACGGTAGCTTTTGAAATGGTTCTGTTGGGAACCCCTTCTAACAAGGAAACCTTCTGTTGAAGGGTTCTTTGATGGTTCTCTAAGAGGACCCTTAAAGAATCCTGCAAATCTACAACCAAGAATGCTTTTTTGTAAAACTTTGGCTCACTTTTACCTTGTGGATTCGACATGCAGGGAGGCTCCCAAGTTGATGAGTCCATCAGCAGCCACAAAACCTCCAGCTCTGTTCGTGCCAAAGAGGCCCTCATTGAAATCGACTATAGCAACTTGCATGACGACCTCAAAGTATTTAAAAAACTTACACCAAAAATTCCAAATCCATCCTAATGCAATTTTCTTGACAAATACTATATTTTTATACATGAAAACCACACAGACGTCAGTCATCTTCTTTCTGAACAGGACGCTTTGTCTGAGGAAGAGATCAAGATTGAGATGAACACTTTGCAGCAGAGGCTGAACGAGCAGCAGAGCATCCTCCAGCGCATCAGCGCTCCCAACATGAAGGCCATGGAAAAGCTGGAGAGCGTCAGGGACAAGTTCCAGGAGACCAGTGATGGTAAGCCAAGGCAGTCAGGAAACTAATGCTAGCTGTAGATTTTTTTTTTCTTCTGAATATAGATCACTGAGAAATTGTGAAGCTTTGTAAAATCACCAGTCTATTTCTGAAGGCATCTTTGCCTTGCAGGCAGAACAAAATTGATTGGTTAATAACCCGTGGGTAGATCTTCTCAAAAACCTCTCTCAGAGCCAGCAAACCATTTCGGTATAACATAGCTGACACACTCGTATCATCTTATTTTACCCGCAAAATATTCAGACTCATAACAAGTTGGATATCCCAAATGTTGCTGGCTAATATTAACTAGCCAACTAGCTAAGAAGCTAATGTGAGCAATTAAAAAGTTTATATACCTTCTGTATATATCTTTTCAGTGGATAGATTTTATACAAGACTGTTTGAGCAGTGTATAATCTACCTAGCAACAGCATTCATCTTGATCGGTAGAATTTCGACCAATAGACAAATCGCATTCTGTTTGCTAGCAATAATTACAGCATATATGAAATTGGTTTGCTTGTTAGCCAGAAAGCTAGTTAATGTTAAGTTTCTAGCTAGCTAACTACTTACTAATCATGGAATCATGTTTTATATACCCCATGACTCTAAAAAAGTGAACACATGATCACTTTTTCCTAACACTATATAAATAAGAACCTACTAAATAAAAAAAACCTTATTATATCTTCAGGAAAGAGATCCAGACAAAAATGTAAATGAGTTTTATTGAAGCTTTATACATAGAGATGTTATCGCTTCCAGATAACATGGAAGGATTATTAATCTGATTATTAATCTGTGTTATCCTTCTCAAATTGCAAACCCCTGTGCTTGAGTGTTCAAAGGTTTAATGTACAGTATGTTATAGAAGAGATCATTTTCAAGGTGTAAGCATACAGTTTGATCATAGAAAGGTTTTCAAATGCAAAACAGTAATAAAAAAAATCATAATTGAACATTCCCCCATTTTTTATTAATTATTTGATTAATGATTATGATGAATAATTAATCAAAGCAATGTAAAGAAAAACAGTAATGGTAATAATAATCAGTAAATGATCAAATGTATGGCTAAGCTCACTCATCCGAAAGTTCTAAAAACATCAGGGAACTGCATTGTTGCAGCATGTTATGAAAAATGATAGAACTAATAATAAAAAAGAATGTATATGGATCAATGTTGAGCGTGGCTGTTAAATGTAAACTATGCTGATTCAAACTAACTTCTAAGCTTGAGTCAGGAGTATTATGAGTGGATGTGTAGCTAATTACATATCATAAGTGTTAAGCTGTCAACCCAGAAATTCATTCTTTTATCAAAGCAGCAAACATTTGACCCAGCTTGATCCATCATAGAGAACTTCCCCATGATGTTAGACATGAAACAAATCTAAAGGTCTTGACATTTAATGTAGGTAAACCATTACAACAAAGCAGTTCACAAGACCCAGCAAACTCAGCAATGCCAGTGTTTACCTATACCTCCTGCACACGATAAGTCAGAAAACCTAGGATTAACAAATGTACAGAATCTGTCCTTCAATTACTCTGCTGATCTACAGGGACAAGAGCCATTTAATTGAGAGATCAGTTTATTGAGAGCGTTGTTAAGGACCATCTGTTGGAGTGAATTAATGTCAGCTACCCAAATTTCTACCACTGTCCAAAAACACTCGTCAGGTATATTCCTAATAGCTGTAACACTTCCTCTCCACTTATGTCTATATAGTTGAGGAGAGGTCTCCAGTACTCACCCAACTGACTTGTTGTCTTGTTTGTAGTCATGCCTCCTTAAGTGTTTCAACCAGTTCAGATTATACCAGATGTCTTAGCTTCCAAATGGCTTTGCCTTGGATGAAGTCCAAGATACCTTCAAATTGTAGCAGAATGCCAAGGCCTAATCTGTAATTTTGCGGATTTACACTAGATTGTGATTGATGACGGACAAACTGACAGGGTCAGTACCTGCCTTTCATGTAGATGGTCGCTGTTTTGTCTTCCTGCTCCTGCAGTCTGTTTGGATTTTTCTGTCTGTTCTCGTTGACATGTAGTTGGAAGTGCATGTAAGTTTTGCTCCAGGGTTCAGTGGGAATTTGCATTGTTTTTGTCCATATAGAGCAGTGGACACATATAGGCTTATCTGCTTGGAGCTGAATTAGAGCTAGCAGGGGCCTGATGGAAGGGGAATCTATTCCCTCTGGGGATCCATCTCAGCCCCGGGGGCTTGTGTGTAATCTGTATCGGGATGTTTGTTCTTGTGAACCGCAGAACTCAAGTACTCAGTCATTTTCTTCCTCTACTTCTTTTCACTACAGTCTCTTGCCCAATGATCTTGTTTTCCACAATTATAGCATTTGTTCTAGTCATTTTTAGCACCTGTTTGGGGTTTTTCATGTTTTTCACGGCTGAAGGTGTGGCCCTATGGCAATGATATTGTGAGCTCACTTCAGGAGCTTGCAGTCTCCCATGTCATTCTAAGCATATCAGTGTATTAACCACAAATTCCCAGATGGGGTTAATGAGTTTGTAGGCATTTGCCAGATCTGTCATGGTTCCATTCAGAAGAGCTTGCTTTAATGCCCCAAAATTGATGTTTTCAAGGTTGTAATTTGTGATGTGCTCAGTGCCTGAGTAATTGCACCAAGTTTCTCATAATCTGGTTGCATACACAAGAAAAGGCTCATTTAGTTTTTGAATGCATGCATTCATGTTTACGTAGTATATCAAATATAGAAGAAATACAGCGGCCCATTCAAGGTGTAAGCCTACAGCTGTCGCCACTCAGTGGCTCACTCAGTTGGGATAAATTCGCACCTTTATTATCTATATACCGTATTGATACTTCTGTAAAGTTGCTTTGAGACGATGTCTGTTGTAAAAAGCGCTATACAAAATAAAATTGAATTAAATTGAATTGTATCTTGAACATAGGAAAGAATGTTGGAAATTTTGAAACGAGGAACAAATGATCAAAGCACTATAATATTCTATACTACCAAAGAGCACTTTAATGCTAGTCACTAGCTAGGATCTGAGCAAGTAAACTTCAACCATTGGCTATTTGATCACATGAATGTCCTTCTTGCTCACAGGTAACGATGAATTTTTATTAGCAGTTTTGCACATGAGCCCAGTTTACGTTGACATTTATTCATTTAGCAGACGATTTTATCCAAAGCGACTTACAAATGAGAAATACATGCACAGTTTCTTGAAAGCACTCCAATTTGGCTGTACTTTTTAAAAATTATTATTATTATTATTATTATTATTATTATTATTATTATTATTCTTTCAGAGTTTGAAGCAGCACGAAAGAGAGCTAAGAAGGCCAAGCAGGCATTTGAGCAAATTAAGAAGGAGAGGTTCGACCGATTTAATACCTGTTTCGAGTCTGTTGCCACCAATATTGACGAAATCTACAAAGCCCTCTCTCGTAACAGCAGCGCACAGGTCTGAAATAAAAAGACCATTATATTTTAATATCAATTGAGCTGTCTTTGAGGAATCATCCGGCATTTTCAGCCTGATCTCTATCGACTGCATCTGTAGTGTATAAGCAATTACCACAAACAATAATTTCAGTGGTGCCCAGAACAAAAGACTTGTTCATTTGAAACTTGACTTTTAATGGAGACCTAATGATAATCGCTGATTTCCTTCAAGTTTTAAAATATGTGATTTTATAAAGCAAAAGCAAAAATGACACTCTGACATGTGAGAGAGAGAGAGAGAGAGAGAGAGAGAGAGACACGGGGAGAGAGAGAGAGAGAGAGAGAGGGAGAGAGAGAGACATAGAGAGTGAGAGAGAGAGTGAGAGAGAGAGAGAGAGAGACATAGAGATTGAGAGAGAGAGAGAGTGAGAGATAGAGAGTGTGAGAGAGTGAGAGAGAGAGAGAGAGAGAGAGAGAGAGAGAGAGAGAGAGAGAGAGAGTGAGTGAGAGTGAGAGTGAGAGAGAGAATGAGAGAGACAGAGAGAGAGAGTGAGAGAGTGAGAGTGAGAGACAGAGAGAGAGAGAGTGAGAGAGAGAGAGAGAGACATAGAGAGTGAGAGAGAGAGAGAGAGAGAGAGAGAGAGGAGAGAGGGAAAACTTTATTGATCTTAACTTTACAAGGTCATAGAGTGAGCGAGACCTGAGAGGAGGCTTTGTAGTATGATAAAGCCCAAAACATGATCAAGCCCCAAATTCTGCCCTCGGATAAAGGTGGGTTACCTCTGAATGGACAACTTATACAAATTTAGAGCTTAAGTTATAAATACATTTGATAAGAATTGTAGAAAAATATTCACACACATTTACTGTCTTCATTTCGAGTGAGTGTTGAGTAAATGGACCTTGGGGTCTTTTCTCAGTACAGGAAAACATGTTCAAGTTATTGTCTGTGGTAATCACACATACACTATGTCACAAAGTCCCCTTCTCAGTGCACGTCAAGATTTCAAAAGCAACAGCTGCTGCGTTCATGTTTTCGAGTTCATGACATGCTTCTGTTGTGGTTTTTGGTCCTTACTCCACCCCCTGTCCTATCATTTTTTCCGTTCCCTAATGTATGCACCTATTCTCAGTTCAGCCCCTGATTAATTTATTCATACACTTCTGTTCCTTTCTCTCTTGCAATATTCTCTTTCATTGTTAATGTGCATTTCTAAGCTGTAGTTTTGCATGTACCTGCATGTTTAAACCCATGCCTGAGTTCTCATTTATGATAATGGATTATCCCTGACAGATGCTGTGTGTGTAAGTATGAATAGTTAATGCATTCTTGTAAATTGATTTATACGGTCCACCTCAGGCATTCCTAGGCCCAGAGAACCCTGAGGAACCATACTTGGATGGGATCAATTACAATTGTGTGGCTCCGGGAAAAAGATTCAGGCCAATGGACAACCTGTCTGGAGGTGAGAAGACTGTGGCAGCGCTCGCTCTGCTTTTCGCCATTCACAGGTAAAATATCAGAATATTAATTCCCTGTAACTAACAGTACTATATTCTGTCATTTGGTATTATGACTGAAAGTTACACCAGCCTCAAGAATTATTGGCACTCTTCATAAAATATGAGCTAAAAATTATTGTATGAAATAAATATTACGCACAATAATTCAGTCATTCGACAGTCCAACAGTTTCCGTTCAAACGATCAATTTACCGTCACTTTAACAAGAAAATCTTCAAACAGCATGTGTCAAAATTACTGACACCCTAAAGGAATATTTCCATTATGTTGATTTGAATATTTTTTCCATCTTTGGATAAAAACAAACGGTTGCCAGTCCCCTGTAAACCCCTGTCAAGTTCAAAAACCAAGTGGGATTTTATTATCTATTCTCTTTGTGGCTTTTATTGGAACGAACTGTGGTTTCTCCAGGACCATTGTGCAACACATAACACTACACAAGTCTACATAAAGTGCAGATACACAACAGTGTGAGATGAATCCAGGACAATAAATACATTTACATTACATTACATTTATTCATTTAGCAGACGCTTTTATCCAAAGCGACTTACAAATGAGAGCACACTCACACACCAATGGTAGCAGAGCTGCATGCAAGGTGCTAGCTTGCCATCGGGGGCAACTTAGGGTTCAGTGTCTTGCCCAAGGACACTTCGGCATGGGATCACCCGGCCCGGGATTCGAACCACTAACCCTACGATTAGTGGATTAGTGGACAACCCACTCTACCGACTGAGCCACAGCCGCCCATACACAGAACAATATATGCAGAACAATCAATTCACAGGACATTAAATACACAGAATATGGACTGTAAACTATTCAGTTTTTATAGCAGCAATACTGGCAGCAAAGAATCTCATAAATAAAAAGTGTCTGATGTGGCTTTGTAAAGTGTAGTGTGCAGTGGTATTGAGTCATACTAGGTTAGGTGTTTGACTAGCCCAGGTGAATGTTGGGATGTACCTTCTACCAGATGGCAGGAGGAGTCCATGAGAGGGGTGGGAGGAGTCCATGGGAGGAGTCCATGAGAGGGGTCGTCCACAATGCGGATGCAGTGGTTGTATGAGGTGGAGATATTTGGTAGAGAGACTTTGATGATCTTTTCAGCTGTTCTCATAATCTACAGTAGGGTGATGCGGTCAGAGGTAGTGCAGTTTCCTGTACCATGCGGTGAGACTGCTGATCTCTCTATTGTCCCTCTGTAGAAGGACGTGAGGATTGAAGGGGGGAGGTTGGCTCTCTTCAGTCTCTGCAGGAAGTGGAGGTGCTGCTGAGCCTTCTTGGCTAAGCAGGTGGTGTTGAAGGTCCAAGGGAGGTTCTCCGTCATGTGGACATCAAGAAACGTGGGGCTCTTGAATCTCTTCACAGTTGTTCTGTTGATATGCTGTGGTGAGTGGTCTACTCAGGTCCTCCTGATTTCGACAATCATCTCTTTAGTCTTATCAACATTAAGAGATCTATCTCCTCCCTGTATGCTGACTCATTGTTGCTGATGATGCCCACAACTGTAGTGTCAATAGCAAACTTGATGATGTGATTTGAACTGTACTTTGCAGCATAGTCATGAGTCAGCTGGGTAAACAGCAGTGGACTGAGCACACAGCCCTGAGGGGTTAAAACGTACAGGATCCAGTTGCAGAGGTAGATGGTCAAATCAGCAGGCTCAGCTTTGTTGTTAGTTATTGTGGGAAGATTGTGTAAAATTCTGAACTGAAGTCTATGAACTACATCCTTATGTGATTTTGTCCTTTTGGTCCAGATGAGTCAAAGAAAGTCAATGAGGACTGATTTTCAAAATTAAAATGTATTTAAGCTTCAATAACTTTATATCTGAAGCTACAAGATAATCATAACAATTACTGCAGTGCTTGTGGAAAACAGCAAAATCATGTAAGATTTTTGAAAAAAAATCTACATTGATCAGCACAGCATGGCGCTCATTGAGTGCAATACAATACAATTCTACCCAACTCAAATCAGTCAGAAGAAAACAGCAGAAAACTAAAAACCCGGTTCTTTCTGGAAGTTGATGGTAAATTCACCATTCATGCTGGAGCTTATAGTAAAAAGTTAATTAAAAGTGTATAAATGGGCATGAAAAGTTCTGTATGCTGGAGTAGTCCAAGATCCCAATTGTCTACAACCATCAGACATTACAGAGGGATAGACTCAGACTATATACTGTACATATACTGTAGAATATTTATTCTTTTTATTTACCTACACGGTTACCATTAACTGTGAGAGTGCAAGTCATTTTAAAATCAAATAATTAAAACTTTAACTAAAAATATTGTGTTTTCATAAAACTACACACTCTCTTACAGTTACATTTAACTATTATTCACTGAATTAATTGACCTTTTTATACAGTACATTACTCTTTGCTCATTATCATGACAGGTGCCAAAATTTCTGCAGGGCTGCATATATACTGTGCCAGCACGTTGTGTTTTTAAATGAGATTCTTATTTCAACGAACAATTTGCATTTTAGCTACAAGCCTGCTCCTTTTTTTGTCCTCGATGAGATCGATGCTGCTCTTGATAACACGAACATTGGCAAGGTGTGTGTACGTTGTCTGTGACCATATCACAGTACTTATAAAGCCCATCGAAATGACAGTCCATTCATTTATAACTTTTATATTTAAGAATTTTACTGTTTATTTCTTGCAGGTGGCAAATTACATAAAAGACCAGTCGCACCAAAACTTCCAGGCAGTCGTCATTTCACTGAAAGAAGAGTTTTACACCAAGGCTGATTCTCTCATAGGAGTTTACCCTGAGGTGTGTGTGTGTGTGTGTGTGTGTGTGTGTGTGTGTGTGTGTGTGTGTGTGTGTTTTCAAACCATAACGCCTAAATAATAAAACAAACAGATGGCCAAGTTTAGATACAGTAATTACTACACCCCTTCACATATGAACTGCCATGACTTTTGAAATACATACAGATTGAATAAGGAATAAAACCCATAGGGGTGTTCTGTTATAGAAGCATAATCAACGATGGACGTGGTAAAGTGTGGCCCAACACGAAGTGGAGTTACTGTTAGAATCTAAAATATAACAACAGCATGTCTCGAAATGTTTTATTCCAATTTATCAAAGATTATACATTTTAATTGATTAATAAATGACAAGTCCTGAAATTCCAGAATTCAGCAGGACTGTTTGTGTAAGCTGTGGTAATGCTGTTTTTTTTTTGCTTTTTTTTCCCCCATACAGCAAGGAGACTGTGTCATCAGCAAGGTGCTGACCTTTGACCTCTCCCAGTATCCTGATGCCAATCCAAATCCTAAAGACTGAGTTCACTCACATCTGTTGGCAGAAATCAACCACAAACTTAATTAACAGTGCTGACCAATAATGTGAGTTTAGCACATACAAAATGCTTTGCAATGTGTAGAACAGATTTGTGTGTACACAGAGCTGTGTGTGCATGATCTCACACCATCGTTGAATCGTAGTATTTCTGACCCCTATTACATGTTATTAAAAACTGTGAATGCTGACATAAACGTGCAACACTAACGTCATAGATAAATAATGTTTATTCAATATTAATTCAATGTCTGGTGCCTATTAATGAGAGAATGACCTCATGCTGCTTTTGCGATCATGGGTGTTTATCTACATGTTTGAGATCTGTAATATTTACTCAAACACTACTGGCTTGTTAATGCCACTGAAATAGCTACCGTGCTACTAAGTACAATGTATAGCAAATCCAGTGTCAATGTATAGCTTATTAAATGCTAACTGAATAAATAATGAACATAGTAAATATCTAGAGGACATCTATTATTTCAGCATGCATTTATTTTTAAATTTCTCATGAATATGTACTGGTTTGCACCAACAAAAGTTAAGGATCTGGATTAAAACAACATTTATCTATTCATCTTTTTTTTTTTTCGCACTAAGCTTTAAACTGTTGAAACATACTCAGAATTTTGAGCAAACACGGTTGTTTCTCCATTACTTTAAAAAATACGTAAGTTTTTATTCTACACAAAAGCCAACTAAAAGATACTCAAAAGTATCGTCTCACGAGTAACCTTGTTGCTGTATCCATCATGGGGAACAATCAGATCCTGTTTCTGAAATACTCTTCTAACTCCTGTGTCCAACAAACTTCGAAAGGGATATGGGTTTTATGCATTATGGGTATTCCATACTTTGTAGTAGGTTTCCTCCCTCGGTCCAAAGACATGCGTCCTAAGTGTCCTTAGTGTATGAATGTGTATGTGATTGTGCTGACTGTCCAGACTGTACCCTGCCTTGAGACAGATGATAACCCGGATAGGCTGTAGGCTGTAGGATTTCCTGTAGGATAAGCTGTGTAGAAGATAGCTGGATGGATTACTGCATGGTGAAATTTTCTTTTTTCCCCCATATATCCTAGATTGTTCTGAAGTTGGGGTCAGAGCACAGGGTCAGCGATGATACAGCACCCCTACAGCTGAGAGGGTTAAGGGCCAGAACCTTAACCACTACCTGATGAATGAATGATGATAAAATATTGCACAGTACAGGGACTAGGGTATTGTTTTGGACAAACTAGTAATTGATCCTAGGTAAATGTTTTGATCAGATGTTAATCAATCATTCATTCATTAGATAGATGGATGGATGGATAGAGAAATATGTCATTGATCCCGAGGGGCCTTACAGTAGTGGTAAAAACCCATAAAGATGATTTAAATACTTATGGGTGCAGTTCATATACAGCAATGTATTAAACAAAGTCTCATCTTCGTTGGAGCTCTTCGTCCTGTTGCACGTTGACGTCAGATTCTACCTTCTCGTGAGTGATGTGGCTCAATCCCAAATGCTTCCTCACGTACCACATAGGTGCACTACACAGGGTAGGAAATAATGATCCTTACGTCCTACTTAGTACACTTTATAATCAATAGTGAGCCGTTCGCGATTCAGCCGCTATGCTACTGTAAAGACGAACTAACTTGTATAGGGTGTTGACGCAGCAGTAGTTGATTGGCTGTTCACACACAGGGCTCCGCCCAAAGCGCGCTCTTATTGGTCAGTTCCTGTCTGCTGTCAGAGACGCCCAACGTGTCAGATGTGCTCACAGACTACACACACCGACTGCTAGTAGTTTCAGAGAAGAGGCAGGCAGAGCTGGCTTGTTTTCAGCTGTTATTTATTCGGAATGGATAATATTAAAGACGGCTGGTTCACTGAGACGTGCACACTATGGCCTGGCCAAGCGATGAGTCTTCAGGTAGAAGAGGTTCTGTATCAGAAAAAGTCCAAATTTCAGGATGTGTTGGTGTTTAAAAGGTGAGGCTCAGATCATGATCAGTTAGCCGACGCGATCAGTGAAAAGTTAATGTGCTCTTCGTGATTAATAACTTTATCTTTTCATTTTAGGTTTCCTGAAATAACCGCAGCTTCACCCGCGTGCGTGCATGCATGCATACATACCGCGTGCGTGCGCGTTTGCGCGTGCGTGCGTGCGTGCGCGCGCGCGCGTTATTTAGCATGCAGCCGGCTAACTGTTTAACTGCTTTGTGTTGCGTAGCTTTGAACTGATTTGGAATATAATAAACCTTTTTTTATTTGCTAAAGAGTTTACTATTTGTCATTTGCCAGTCCTGTTGAGAAGACTGAAGTCTGCTGATCACAAATTGTCCATATAGCCACCAGGAAATGTTCCAGGTGGTCAGTAAACTGGTAGCCTTGGAGACCACATGTTCTGTATGCACTGAGTTCTCATTACTGATCAGTTCTAACATCCTCATGTGAGTTACAGTGGTGTGAAAAAGTGTTTGCCCCCTTCCTCATTTCCTGTTCCTTTGCATGTTTGTCACACTTAAGTGTTTCGG
>JAFFST010045515.1:45121-69895 GCA_022414735.1 Noturus placidus
GACTATTGTTTAAATTGTTTTGATGTTCCGAAACACTTAAGTGTGACAAACATGCAAAGGAACAGGAAATGAGGAAGGGGGCAAACACTTTTTCACACCACTGTACAGAGTTACAAAGTCTGCATATCAAGGGTTCTTTAAAACCCCTCTTTTGTAAAACAATAATTGTACAATGCTATACTATTGGGCTATCTATTTAAGCCAGAATGTTTACATTTTTCTAACCTTTCCTCCCATGGATCCCATTTATATACATACTGTCACATTACATTCCAGTTGATGTTATTAATAGGCGTACTAACTTTCATCCAGCACTGTACAAAACAAACAAAAAAACACAACAGTGAAAAAATGTCACCCATGAAAGCTGTAGTATGCAACCGTGGTGAGCAGAAAAGCATCTCAGAAGGAACGGCAGAACCCGAAGCAGAAAGGCTAGAAGACCACGTCAGATTCCACTCCTGTTAGCCGAGAACTGAAGGTTTTTACACCCTATGTATTGGATTATACACTGAACAACCACATTATTAGGAACACCTTTACCCCTACAGGAGTACTCCGCACGTTTTAATTCGATTTGTGTGTCATACTTTGAGTATGACTTTAATCGGATTAAAGCCAATAATCACTGTTTACATGCTATATTTTTAATCAGACTATCGTATTAATCGGGTTAATATCGGATAACAAATGTTTGATGCTTGTGATGACGTGTGTCGTCTCAAATCGGAAAATCTGCGGTAATTTGTTATATTTATTAGATATCGCGGTTTGTGTGAGGGACTGTTTAATGTGTTGTGCTGTTGTCGCATGAATGGATAATTGCATGAATGAGGTGCAGGTATACAAGTTTTACTATTAACGTGTAATAGTGATTGTTTGCTTGAAGGATTCATTTGTCATTTGTAAATCAGTTTTTATCACTAGAAAAATCCACAATCCTTCTAACATTTGTTTTTGGGGTTATTTCAACCAGCCTGTTAAATAAAAGATTGAAGTCTGTCAAATGCCTGGCTCAAACGAAATGAGTTTTATTCTTTGTACTAGTCTGCCGTGTAAACCGAACCAAAAGGACTTGGCTGTTTTTAAAACTAAACACCTTTGTAGACGCCCTTATCCAGAGCGACTTTCATTTATCAAAATATTTTTTTATACAACCGAGCAGTTGAGGGTTAAGGGCCTTGATCAAGGGCCCAGCAATGGCAGCTTGGCTGTGCTGGGATTTGAACTCACGACCTGCCGATCAGAAGTTCATTGTCCTAAACTCAGAGCTACCGCTTCCCCATAATCCATGTTATTACTCAGAATTTCTATAAACAAGAACCACGTCTCAGTGTATTTCTGTAGATATTAAAAATCAAAGCGTAATCTTGTAAGCACAAATGTCTCCGGTGTGTGTATTACAGGCACCATCGACTATGCTCGCTTACTCGTTTTACTGTATTTCTCCGGTTGTCTGCAGTAAGACCTATGGCAACGTCCTGGTGTTGGATGGCGTGATCCAGTGCACGGAACGAGATGAATTTTCCTACCAAGAAATGATTGCCAACCTCCCGCTGTGCTGCCACCCTTGCCCTAAGAAGGTAATGACTGTGTAATTTCATCCTGGCTATAACGTAATCATTACGGTCCAGGGCCCCCGGAACCTGAGATTGAGTTACTGTCTGCACTACTGTTTCGCATGTTCTCACAATGTCCTTGTGGGTATCCTCCCACCTCTCAAAAATCTGCTGGGATAGGCTCCTGATCCACCAGATCCCTGATCCCTGACCTGGATACAGTGGATACCGAAGATAAATGCATCATTTTTATGGAAAAATATAACGCTCCATAATGATCCATGACCGCACTAATGGGCGGGGTTAGAAAGAGTGCAATTGTTAAACAAATCAAATCTTGAATGCCCCCCCCCCCCCCTTGTACAGGATATACAGCACAGTCTTGAGAAGTAGTGTCTTGTCAGAAGTAGGCCAAATTTTATTTCATCGCATTCTTTAATATTTTATACTCATTTTATTTATTTATCCCCTGTAATATTACCTCGTCACTGATACTTCGATCAATGTTACAATTCCTACTCACAATCCATGCCAAATCCACCATCTTTAAGTTAGGCTGAATTACAAATGGCTTTCTATTCACTGTATATGTTCACCAGTTAGTGTTTATAATTATTGGCACCTCTGGCTTCATTTGACTTGCTCGCCACCATTGCAACAATCTTGCTTTGTCAGTAGTTATCCCTGTGAGGGTCAAGAGCACCACGCCTATTTGAAAGTCAAACAGTTTTTTTTTCTTTTTTAATTTGTTTATTTACTTTTATTTAAATGTGGCACCTCACAGCTCCAGGGTTCAGTCCTATAAAAGCATGGTAATAGGTAGTTTGGCAGCCCCATATTATCCTTTAGGTGTGAATGAATGTGTGACTGTGTGTGGATGGTGTCGTGCAATGGGTTGATGGTTCGTAACCGTCGTATACCATTCTGAAGAGTAATAGCAAGCAGGGAACATGATGTGCTTCTACAGAACATCTTGTGAAACGCCTTAGGGGACGTGAATGTTTGTGCTTTGTATAATGTATAATCTGTTCTCTGTGAGCAGGTTCTGATCATCGGCGGAGGAGACGGCGGAGTGCTGAGGGAAGTGGTGAAGCATCCGATGGTCGAGTCTGTAGTTCAGTGTGAGATTGATGAGGTATATATCAGGTTTCCTGCTGCTTGAGCTATCTGCCAGAATAGATGCGTAGGCTGATCTATTTCCACTTTCAGTTCTCTTGTTTAGTTTTTGCGGTGTGTTTTACAACAGGATGTCATTAACGTTTCGAAGAAGTACCTCCCTGGAATGGCGAAGGGATTTTTTAGCCCCAAGCTGACTCTGAATGTAGGAGACGGTTTTGAGTTCATGAAGAAGAATCAGGATGCTTTCGACGTCATCATTACGGACTCCTCGGACCCTGTTGGTAAGCACAGAAAAACACAATTTCTTGCCCTGCTTTTATAATTCGCATTCGGTCCATTTCCAAGTGTAAACACTGTTTAAGGGTTTAGTCTTGACTGCAGGGTGTTTTTGTTTCCAGGCCCAGCAGAAAGCCTGTTCAAAGAATCCTACTACCAGCTCATGAAAACAGCGCTGCGTGAGGGTGGAATTCTTTGCTGTCAAGGTTCATACACATTCTCGTACACTTTTGATGAGGGGTTGTGAACTGGCAAACCGCCATCCGGAAGCGGCCCTAGTAAAGTGTATCGGTGGACCAAACCAAGTACTTGAAAAGAAATACTGTAGAAGATCCATCCATCTATTTTCTGTAGTGCTTATCCTACATAGGAGCCTCGAGCACAAGGGCACAAGGCGGGGGACACCCTGGACCAGGTGCCAACCCATTGTAGGGCACAATCACACACACACACAATCACACACTATGGACAGTTCGGAGATGCCAATCAGCTGAAGCATGCAGAGAACATGAAAGGTCTGTGTCCTTGGTATTCGAACCCCCAACCCCGGAGGTGTGAGGCAAACCTGCTAAGCACAAAACCACTGTAACAGCTGGAGAAAAATTCCCCAGCTGTAGTTCAAGCACGATCACTATCAAATTCAAAATATGGCGTCTCATCTGTTCAGAGTACAAGGCTTTAGTCAAATGTGGTAAAGTGCCACTATAAAATAAAACATAACCACTTTGGATTGTCTTATTCACAGCCATAATCGGACAATTAATTAAAACATTAAAAGGTATCCGTGCCTTTCAAGACTTTTGTAAGCAAGGAATTTCATGTAACTGTCCCGTTTTAAATTTTAGTCGGATACTCGGTTATAAAGGTTGACGTTTATTTGACGTTTTAGAAGAATGACTGATCTTTTTGCAGGAGAGTGTCAGTGGCTTCACTTGGAGCTGATCAAAGAAATGCGCATCTTCTGCAAGTCTCTGTTCCCTGTAGTGGACTACGCGTACTGCACCATCCCTACGTACCCGAGCGGCCAGATCGGCTTCATGCTCTGCAGTAAAAACTTGGTGAACACCCCGTTTTTCTCCAGATTTCGTGCCTACGTGTGTCTGAAAACCTGTCGAGCTTTCTTATGCTCATGTGCTTTGCATTTCTGCAGGACACGAATTTCCGTGAGCCAGTACGGGAGTTGACGAGGGACGAGATCGACAGCATGGACCTCAAATATTACAACCCTGAAATCCACCGAGCTGCTTTTATTCTACCTGAATTTGCCAGAAAGGTAAACACGACCAATTACCTTATTTATCAGTCTGTACAGGAATTTTAGTGCTTTTTGATTGTTTTTGGTTTTTTTTTTCTTTCTTAATAGTTTTGTAGAAAACTGCTTGAATGTGAGGAATCACAATCGCACTTGTCTTAAACAGTGATGTTTGTTGGTAAATGAGACCTTTTAGCTGTACTGCTGTTTGACGCACGTGAATCGAAGAGAGCTTTGGCTGAATGTGCGTTGTGATGTAGAATGTACATCTAGTTTATATTTTCTTTCCAAAATGTAATGAGTATGCAGGGCGCATGGTGGCTTAGTGGTTAGCATGTTCGCCTCACACCTCCAGGGTCCGGCGTTCGAGTCCCGCTGTGGCCATGTGTGGGCGGAGTTTGCATGTTCTCCCCGTCCTCTGGGTGCTCCGGTTTCCTCCCCCAGTCCAAAGACATGCATGGTAGGCTGATTGGTGTGTCTAAAGTGTCTGTAGTGTGTGTATGTGATTTTGCCCTGTGATGGACTGGCACCCTGTCTCAGGCCCAATGCTTCCGGGGATAGACTCCAGGTTCCCTGTGACCCTGATAAAGGAGTAAGCGGTAGAGGATGGATGGAATGAGTATGCACATTTCAAACAGAACGACAATCCAAAGCATAAGAAAATCAAGAGATAAAGAAAAGTGAGTTTTACTAAAAACCAATTCAGCTTTTAGAAGAACAGTTATAGGCAAAGGGTAGTTATACCAGTAATTAAAATAAATATTTACATCCCATTCAGAAAGTGGTGTGCTATATTTTGTTAGACTTTTTTTTTTTCTAACTGTTAATGTTTAATATTATTCACCTGCACAATTTGGCTGTTTTCGTCGCTAGTACTCTTTGAAAACTAGCACACTAAATGTCCTGTCTTATTATATTAAGGGTATACACACTTTTGCACTGTACTGTAGTTTGCTATATTAATTAGTCCCTCTGGGAAAAATGAACGCAAAATCAAGGAAACTACAATATTTGGAGGAAGTTGCAGTTTTTGGAAATTACGGTAGAATTTCCGTAGATTCCGTCGATTCCGTAGAGGCAAGATTTAGTTAAAACCACTTTGATTCATGTGCGTCGAGCGCGAGTACAGCAAAATCGTCTCCTTTACCAACAGACATCACCACCGTGAAAGACTTCGCAAAAGTTTACAATTCAAGTAGTTTTCCACAAAAAATTGCCCCAAATTGCATCTCAAATGTTTTGATAAAAAGCCGGCTTTCGTTGCAGTGGAATATTTAGTACAGTTATACCATAATGCACCGAATAGTCATTTCATACGTGTTCATCCCAGTATATACGTCATAGGCATTATGAAGACATTTATTTACGCTCTTATAAATAAAGTCAGAATTCTGAAATAGAAAGAATAAAAAGAAAACTTTGAATATAATGCTAAGGATTTTAAACTGAATCTCCCCTCAGGCAAAGCAACAGCAGGATACAGGATAGCCGCAAATATACAGGATGACTGCAAAAATCAAGCGTCATTGGCCGCAGCAATCACAACAAAACTCAAAATTAAGCTAATAATTTATTACATCTTGTTACACACTGTATTTCTTAACCCTTTCATACAGTGTCCACATTTGTGGACAGTAATTTAATTTTTTTTTTTATTTTTTTTTTTTATACACAGTATCTCACAAAAGTAAGTACACCCCTCACGTGTGTAAATATGTGATATCTTTTGATGTACAACACTGAAGAAGTGACTCTGTGCTACAATGTAAAGAAGTGAGTGTACAGCTTGTGTAACAGTGTAAATTTACTGTCCCCTCAAAATAACTCAACACACACACATTAATGTCTAAACCACTGGCAACAAAAGTGAGTACACCCCTAAGTGAAAATGTCCAAATTGGGCCCAATTAGCAATTTTCCCTGCCCGGTGTCATGTGACTTGTTAGTGTTACAAGGTCTCAGGTGTGAATGGGGAGCAGGTGTGTTAAATTTGGTGTTATCGCTCGCACACTCCCTCATACTGGTCACTGGAAGTTCAACATGGCACCTCATGGCAAAGAACTCTCTGAGGATCTGAAAAAAGAATTGTTGCTCTACATAAAGATGAGGAGTACAAAGACAAGTGTGTCTTGCCTACAGTCAAGCATGGTGGTGGGAGTGTCATGGTCTGGGGCTGCATGAGTGCTGCGTCACTGGGGAGCTACAGTTCATTGAGGGAACCATGAATTTCAACATGTACTGTGACGTACTGAAGCAGAGCATGATCAGTATGCAGTATTCCAGCATGATAACGACCCCAAACACAACTTCAAGACCACCACTGCCTTGCTAAAGAAGCTGAGGGTGAAGGTGCTGGACTGGCCAAGCATGTCTCCAGACCTAAACCCTATTGAGCATCTGTGGGGCATCCTCAAACGGAAGGTGGAGGAGCAACATACCAGCTGTGATGTCATCATGGAGGAGTGGAAGAGGACTCCAGTGGAACCTGTGAAGCTCTGGTGAACTCCATGCCCAAGAGGGTTAAGGCAGTGCTGGAGAATAATGGTGTCCACACAAAATATTGACACTTTGGGCCCAATGTGGACATTTTCACTTAGGGGTGTACTCACTTTAGTTGCCAGTGGTTTAGGCATTAATGTGTGTGTGTTGAGTTATTTTGAGGGGACAGTAAATTGACACTGTTACACAAGCTGTACACTCACTACTTTACATTGTAGCACAGTGTCATTTCTTCAGTGTTGTACATGAAAACATATCATCACATATTTACACACGAGGCGTGTACTTACTTTTGTGAGATTGTGTGTGTATGTATGCACACACATGCACATTTAATTTATTTATTTTAGGGAACTATAAGATGTAAATCACTTTCAATCACTTGAGATCATTACTTTAAATTAATGTAAACATCTGTAACTGACGTATCGTGATGACCGAGAGATGTGGCTGGACGCAAATGCAGTTAGAACAGTTCTTTATTAAGAGAGGCAAACAGTATAATCCAAAACGTGATCCAAACAGGGTATCCAAAACCAGGCGAGGGTCAGGCGATCAACAAACAGAACCAAACAGGGTGAGGCAGAAGGTGAAGTCGCGGTCACAGGAAACATGAAACATAAACTATGAACTGGTAGCGGAGAAACCAGCGTAAAATAAACTAACGTGGATGAAACAAAACATGAGGTCTAACATGAAAACATGACAGGAACAAGTACTATGAAGCTCTGTGAAAGTTATTTAAACACATTCACAATCAATATTATAAGCACGCTGCATCAGCGTCGTGATAGCCAGCAGCTGAGAGCAATACAGACATGTAACAGCTTAGCCAATGACCGACATGGGGAGGAGACGTGACATAAACAACGTCCACGTGTTGAAGTGTCATAAAAGTCAACTCGGGAAAGGACAGGCGCATGTGCGCATGCACACTGCACTCTGCTTCAAAGGGGAATCGTGACAGTAACTCTCTAGACTCTAGCCAGTGTCAATTTTTACTAGCTTTCTACATAAAATAAATAAAAACATAAATAACAAAATAGTAATGATGATGGTAATAATAATGATAATAATAATAAATTGAGCCAAAATCCACTGAATGCCTTTATAGTTTTAGTCTAGTCTGTTTGTTTGTTTGTTTTAAACATATTGCTTAGTAGTTTAAACTGTGTGATTGTCTTTTGCATGTTCAGAAATGATATTTTCTATAATTATGTGAACATGACATTTTAGAGCTGAATATTAAAAATGTTGAACATTGGAAGATTATATTTATATAAATATGTCATTTTTATTTTTTTTAATTTTCAGGTTCTAACCTTTTTTTTTTTTTTACTTTGACAATCCATTGACTTTCTAATGTAAGATATTTCGACAGAATCAATATTGGTATATGATGCAATTTGAAGTGAAAAGAATCTGAATATGCATGTAATAATAATCTCTAAGCATTTCTTCATGAATGGTTGAAGTGGCTGCTGTGTTCTGTTGACATGAGCATTGTTCTTCTGCACACAGTGCTGTTGTGGAAATGCGGTGGTTAAGCTGTAATTATCTGATTTTTTTCTCCTTCTTCTTCTTCCTAGGTTCTAAGTGAAGTGTAACTGGATTCTTGGCTAGCGTCTTGTCTTACCGCTGCTTTGTGAAATCGGGGCGATGCCGTTAGCGCAGCTGCTGTGTTTATGGGTGTGTGGTTGTGTGTACTGCCCCTCTCTCTCTCTCTTGGTCAAGAAAAGGGAATTTTTATGTGCATTTTGCGCAGTTTTCACTCCAAATATCCTCAAGACTTAATGATTTTTTTTATTATTTTTTATTTATTTGCGTTTTGTTTCTTTCTGTACATCATCCACACTGTCAGTTTCTTACACAGATTACAACCAAGTGCCAGACATTTCTCATTGTACACATTACGTGACCTGGGATATGACGGTTGTCATGAGGTCAATAGAAACATTCCACTTCAGCTCGGTCCTGAGCGTTTCATTTTTCCGTTTTCTGGAATAGCGATCAAACTGAAGCCGCAGCGTTTGAGTCCTGTGGCTGTTCCACCGTGAACATGCTTTGTTAACGGTTTTGACTAAACTGTGAGATGGCAGGTTGATGGCTATAGTACAGTAGAGAGTTAACAAACCTTGAAATTCTCATAGTAAATTAAGCTAATACAAACGTGAGGTTCAAAAGTGACACGTAAATATGCATCATTATGATTAATTATGAACTGATGCATACGGTTTTTTTTTTTGTGAGAAATTTAAGCCTTATCCTTAATCCTTCTCCTGAAACGGTTTGAGCTGAGTAAAGTGCCGTGTTTTACTTCTCTTACTTCACATATTGTAACATTGCAAGCGCCTTGGATAGAATGAAAATATTTTGTATAGAACTTTCTGAACTGTGTGCTGTATCGATATCAATGGTGTGCTCAAGATGTGTTTAATGTCTAACTTGTTGGCTTTGGAACATGATTTCAGAGAGAATGTGAGCTCTGTAGACTCACAACTCATGCTCGTTTGTGCTGATGTGAAATGTGGTTTTAGGTTCCTAACAATGTCCAATGAGAGGTCCGGTCACCCCAACGAGTTCAATCATTGTGATCAGGTTTTAAGCAGTGTAACTTTTAGGACTCATGGGTTTAGGTCATCCTCATGTACCCGTTGTGTTGCTATAAGCAGGGATGTTTCCTGGTTGGTCTTTTTTGTTGTTGTTGTTTTTTGTTTTTTTTTTTTCCCTCCATGAACTGGTATCTATAAATTCAAGTTCATTTTGCGAAATCTGTAACATGATTTGAAATAATAAAATACACAACAAATAACTGAATTGTCTTGTCTTTTTTGGGGACTTGTATAAACTACAATCTTGGTGTAAATGCATGTAAGGAATAAAACGCTTGGCGTTGTGCTGTAATAATCCACAGATTGATGTGTAGCAGTGTTACTGATGCACATTTGAAGTTGATTATTATTTCTTATGGTTCTTCTACCACAGCGATATGCAGTTTGTTTTAAAGACTGCCACGTTTTAAACTTTTTATTTGTTTATAGCTACATTTAATGTAATGAAACAGTTAGTTCTTGTAATCACTTACAATAGAGGAGTTGACTCACCCGTCTCTATTCTTGTGTCTTAACGTTTCAGCTTTACAAAGGGGTACAAAACACTCACACTGGAGACTCATTCCAAAAAATGTTAAATGGACATCTTAGATCTCTTAGAAACAGTATGTGCACTATACAAGTCCATATGTAAGGGCGGCTGTGTCTCAGTGGGTAGAGCGGGTTGTCCACTAATCCACTAATCGTAGGGTTGGTGGTTGGAATCCCGGCCCGGGTGATCCCATGCCGAAGTGTCCTTGGGCAAGACACTGAACCCTAAGTTGCCCCCGATGGCAAGCTAGCACCTTGCATGCAGCTCTGCTCCCATTGGTGTGTGAGTGTGTCTCATTTGTAAGTCGCTTTGGATAAAAGCGTCTGCTAAATGAATAAATGTAAATGTAAGTTACTATAGAAGCAGTTATGTGTGTAACGAGTGCATTTTATATAAAAAAATCTATTTTTAGAAATAGGAACTCGACGCTTTCTGACCATTCAGTAGTGCTATCCATGGTGTATTACAGTTCATACATATTTAATCATGAACGTATATTTTTTCTTTTATCAGAAAAAGGACATAAAACCTGATTTTTTGCAAATATTTTAAAAGTGTTGTGTTCATAGATTAGCAATTTGATTCGCCCATAACTCTGACACTTAAAATAGTCCTTCTCTACAAAATATCCTGTGGTAAACTTTGCAACTGTGGTTTATAGGCTCTTTCCTCCGCCTTCACCATCTTCACTGGGTTTGATTGTAATCTTAACTACTATTTTTTTTACCTGACTTGTGCATACAAAAGTTCTGGCGTATCTACTGAAAGCTGTCAATGAATGCAATTCAATGCAACTGAATATAGACCTTTTATACTGAGTTTGCATTTAGTCATAGGCTTCAGTCATTTAGATTTTAACAAGTTTTTTTTTTTCCAACTAACAATTTTTACTTCCGGTTTCTCATCTAACCACCAGATGGCGCCACTTAACCGTCTGAAACCTTTTCCAAGCTTTAAGGGAACTCCATCAAGGAAGTAGTAGTTGTGGAGAGTGTAAACATATATAAAATAAATATATAAAATCTCCTGGTGTTAAATTGTTGTGACGTACACTAGTAAAACTGTCCTATGGCCAGTTAATCAAACATTATATATATATATATATATATATATATATATATATATATATATATATATATATATATATAAAAAAATAATAACACATTCATTCACCTATAAGATTGTATAAATGATAAGTCATATATTGGAAGTCATTGGATACACCAGAGCATGACTTCTAGATTTGTGAACTCTAAACCCTTTGTTTATTTAGCTTATCATATTAATCTGCAGTGTATTATGGGTTAAAAAAATAACTCAAGCTTTATTGCTATCGCATCTTCCTGTAAAAAAAAAAAAAAAAAAAACCTTTTTTTCTAAATGACCTCCCTGTAACAGCTGAGTTAGTTTTGGAAGTCTTAGATATTCACCTCTCTCTCCTGACTGGAATTTATTTCTGACACATCGAGTCTAGTCATCTAGAGTAAAAGACTCCATTCAGTACATCTTGCTGAAACACACGAGACTCCTGAGAAATGTCACCATCATCACTCACATCTAAAGTCCACTCTTAACTTGCTAGACTTTTCTCAACAGTTATTTTTTCTTCTTTCTTTCACATGATGGTGCTGCACATTTTATTTGTTCAGTGGCGGTCAATTGGCATGAATTCTTCAAACACACTCCATCAGAAGCAAGAGCATGTCGGCCCTATATTAATCTCAGCAGAGCTCTAGGGCCTGAAGTCAAGCTGCTGTGAAAAATAGAAAAGCCTGGAATATTAGCTCTCCGCTCCACGAGCTCAGCTTGGGCTCGACCTGCGCATTCAATGACACATTTAATAACACCAAATCAGCTTTGTGCATTACGTCAAGTTCATCAGGCTTGTGATCAGTGAATGAGAAACAAGTTAGTTGCAGTCAATTCCAAAATTATTGGCACCCGTTATGAAAATGAACAAAAATGCATATTCAAGTTTAAACATGTAGAAAACTGTATAGAAGCATTTCATTTACTGGAACCCGTGCAATTAATATTCAGAGTCTTCTCTTGGGGACAATAACAGCACCGAGTCTTTTCCTTGGAATGTCCAAAACCAGTGTTGATTTGGTTTTTTGTTTTACATGAATATTTTATAGAAAGATCCATCTATTGCCAGATCATAAGCAGGTTTTGGTCTAAAATATCCTGGTTGGTCTTTTTTCTGACTTTGAAACTGTGATTTATACGCTCGTTCGCCCATCTTCACCATCTCCACTGTGTTTGATTGTAATCTTAATTGCTTTTTATATTTTTTAATTTAAAAAATCAGTTCTATGGCTTGTGCATACGACAGTTCACGTCTATCTACTCGGTATCTACTGAAAGCTGTTTGTTTTTGTTTTTTTCCCCATTGTGTTGGATGATGAAGGGGTTTTGCATGTGTGCAACCTCATATTTGGCAGACAACTGGAAATTAAGTACAATTATTAGTTTTTGCATTGATTTGCATTACTTTTAAAATATTATTTCAGTTGACAAAGTTTTAAATAGATAGAAAGCCTACTAGTATTTGAGCGAAAAGTCGATATGAGAATAAAAACATGTGCTCTATTCTCCTGAGGGGTGCCATTAATTTTGCAGTTTTGTGTCAGTTTGCTGGATTGACCACCTGGTACCTACCACATATAAAAAGGAATGGTTGACTTTTTATCTTTTGGACTTTTTGTCTCTTATGTTGTTGTTGTTTTATTTTAGAAATGATGCTAACATCCTATTGCAAGAGCACATCAACGATCCTGTTTTACATCTTATTATTTCTATCTATCATTTTTTGTGAGATTCCTGGTTTTCAAGAGATCTAAATGCACAGATCAGATATTAGCATAGAAAAAATATTATTAAAAGGCTTAAAATGTAAGAGCACAACAGATGTTTTGCACTTCCCAAAAACAGATTATGGCCAAGTCTCACCCACACTTCAGTGGATAATGTCACGTGGACGCTGTAGATTTGTACCTAAGAACTGCTGCTGTAATCATAAAGACTGTCGTGTACTTATCCCAGCACTCAATATCCATCCGCTGTGGCTCAGTCAGTAGAGTGGGTTGGTGGTTCAATTCCCGGCCCATGTGACTCCACATGCCAAAGTGTCCTTGGGCAAGACACTGAACCCTAAGTTGCCCCCGATGGCAAGCTAGCACCTTGCATGCAGCTCTGCTACCATTGGTGTGTGTGTGTGTGTGTGTGTGTGTGAATGGGTGAATGAGACACAGTGTAAGTGCGCCATTTAACATTTATCCATCTACTGTCTGTACCGCTACATAGGTTCACAGAGAGCCTGAAGACTATCCCAGGGAACTCTAGGCACAAAGGCGGGGGACATCATGGATGGGGTGCCAACCCATTGAAGGGAACAATCACACGCACACACTACAGACAATTTAGAGATGCCAATCAGCCTACAACTCATGTCTCTGGACTGGGGGAGGAAACCGACATACCTAGAGGTATAAACCCCTGAAGCACAAGGAGAACATGCGAATCAAACCCCCAACCCTGGAGGCATGAGGCAAACATGCTAACCACTAAGCCACTATTCCCCCACCCCCCCACCCCCTTCCAGGACTCAATATGCTCTTACTAAACATCCTTTCATCACACTTAGTACTGTTTGTCTTTATAGTATATAATTATAGAAGAGCGATTTAAAATCCCACTCTCCAGTGACACCCAGAAAACGACAGGGTCAATTTTGTGTCTGGTTCCTTTCAAGGTTTCTTCATCTCGGGGAGTTTTCCCTCCCCACTGTTGCCTCTGGCTTGCTCATTAGGGATCTAAATCTACATCTGTAAAGACGGTCTGTAACAATGCCTATTGTTCAAAGTGCTATACAAATAAAACTGAACTGAATTGATCGTCGTACATACCTATGGCACCACTTCTGAATTCAATACACAATTATATTATTTGTTCATTGTAAATGATCATCTGCTTGCAAATAGATTGTTCTCCTTCGTATGAGGTTTTTTTTTTTTCAGGCTGAGGACCCTGTTATTATCCTCTTTTTTTTTCTTCCTCACAATAATACCGATAACCAGGCTACCTTAGGTGTCAGACAGTTCAATAACAATCCATGAGCACACGTGAGGAATAAGAATTCTAAACGAAGGGAATCATGTTGACATGAGAGCTATTTATCATGAGAAAAAAAACCCATTATATAACATTAATCAATCACCTGCAGCACTGTGTTTATCTTAATATTATGTATTCACAAGACGATATTGACTGTAAACAGATTAGATGGTATAATTTAGTGTTGATTTGTTCAATGTAGTGTGTATGTGATTGTTTGCCCTGTGATGGATTGGGACCCTGTCCAGGGTGTACCCCTGCCTGATGCTTCCTGGGATAGTCTCCAGGTTCCCTGTGACCCTGAGAAAGGCGTAAGCGGTGTAGGATGGATGGATGGATTGTTCAATGTACTGTATAAATCCACTTTCTAATCTATCATGTCTGGCATCCTGGTGATGAATTTGATACACTTAGAGTTAAATGATGCAAAAAGGGGGGCTTTGCGTAATGAATGTGTCTCGGTTGGATTTGTCATCACTGGATTTTTTTTCCTGCTGTCAGGCCCATTTACGGCTCTGACGTGAGCGTGGTGGCATGGGCGTTTCACGCCGCTTAGATGACAGGTTTGTTAAGAGGTTAACTACTCTGTGCTTTTGTTAGACACTAACACTCCTACTCCCCCAGCCCCCCTCCCATCATCCACCAAGCCTTGCGTCAACAGGAGCCTGGGGTATATAAGACACCGCCACCTGAATCCCAAGCTCAAGACACTTCAGCAGAGGAAAGAAGCATCTTTTGACTCTCACTGGCTTTGACGCAGTCTGAACACTAGTTGGGCATTTGTGAACTCAGTTTCAGCTTCTCTCGCATTTTTTTGTTTCTCTCCACTCCCTCAGTCATCGTGTCAGCATGCAGCTTTTAGCCAGCTCGGTGTGTCTGCTGCTTGTGCTGTACAGTGTGAGAGCAGCGGTCGTGCTTCCAGCGGAGGAAAGGAGTCCCACACACACCAGGGTGAGTCCAGAACACCTGCTGGCTTTTCTCTATAGCTGCATTGTGGACAATAATAATAATAATAATAATAATAATAATAATAATAATAAAAGTATTGTAATAGCATAACTAAATAAAATAAAAATAATAATAATAATAATAAAAGTATTGTAATAGCATAACTAAATACATTTTATATTATATTTATTATCATTTTTAGACCCAAAGCATGACTGCATTTTTAAAAAATGAAGCGAGAATATCAAAGCGTTAAAAAAAATACAAAAATTCTGACGTCGTGTGAAATAATACAAAAATACAAAATCTCAATGTGATTACAAAATGACAAGCAAGATTTATGATTTTTAATCTAGACTCCTAATTCAGTCACTGAACTATTGATTGGTCCTTAATTCACTTCCCCATTACTGACCCACTTGGCTCTCCTCAGGAACGAAAGGAGATGATCCTGAAGATGGTCTCCAGTCTGCTGGACGGCATGGACAACAACATGCTGGCCGGAGATCTCGTTCCTCTTGAGGAGGAAGAACCCATCGAGTCTCGTCTGGAAGAGAGAGCCGTGTATAACCGGCTAGCGCAGCTGCCCCAGAGAGACCGCAAAGCCCCATGTAAGAATTTCTTCTGGAAGACGTTCACATCGTGCTAACCCTATGTTCCATCCAAATGATCTCTGCTCCTCCTTAAAACCTTACATGAACTGTGCACACCATTACTGTAAATATCATCGGCACCATCCAATGAGGGGTGTTCATGGACTTTACACATGCAGAAAGATTGTTAAAACTGTCGATGATTATATTTATCTATTTATTGATTTACTATTTATGTATGATTTTGAACATCTCAAACCAATAAAGCATGGTTATGACATTGGCTTTTGGATACGGGATGCCTCAATGTCTCAAAGTGTCCAGCTCCTACGAAAAAACAAAAAAACGAAGCATTCAATCATTTGATCCCAATGGATAAATAAACATCATTGGTGTTTTTGTGGATTGCTTGTCAAGATGTAATAAATATTTTAAGAGGTGATCATTTCTCTATCACTGGCTATAACGATTACCGAGTTTATTCATTTTTTTTTATTGTGTATGTTTTTTCTTTTTATTTCCTCGTCCTTACTTCATTACATTTTTATTTCTCTGAGAAACGCATCAGTGCTGCAGAGCATTACCAATCGCAAGTGTGTAATCAGTGGATAGGGAAACAAGGGAGTTTCTATCTCAATGTTTTTTTTCCTTCTACATTTCTTCTCACAGATACTCACGAGTGCTGCATCTCTTTTTCACTACAGTGATATTAAATAAAACGTGTTCTCCTATTTTCACATATATACTTTCAGTCTATAGCTTTCAGACCATCACAAGCCCTGAGTACACCATTTTGCATAACTGCCTCTCAACTATTATAAATCTTTTAGAATGAATCATATATACATAGTATCATATATCATAGTATAAAATTAAGAGCATTATATAAAAGAACCAGCATGTTGTATGTTTTAGTAGATATGAAATAAGTTCTAATTAAATGCAGGTTATTATATAAGTAAAAGTATCGAGGTATGTCAGGCTTTATTAACTCAGCACCCCCTAATCTGTCTCATGTCATTACATCTCTCCTTATGCAACAACATGAAATGCAAAGTGTTTACCCAGAGGCTGAGCTGAGGTGATAACATTACTGCCTGAATCACTGCGACCAAATGACTCATCAGCATGAATTCTCAGCATGTTAGAAAAGTTTTATTCTGGATGGTAAACTTTGCAAAAACATTTATTCAGAATAAATCTTTCAATATCCTGTGTTGCTCGTGATGTAGTTCACGACACACGATGCAGCACAAGGGTGGCACCATTAGGTTTCATTGGCACATCTTTCTGTTACTAATATATACATCTGTTTATTATACTAATGACACTATTATATATAAACATACGTTAGTCTATTATACTAAATATATGATAACATGCTAAAATTACTACTATATTACTAATATACATCTGTGGATTATTATTACATAATAATAAATATCCATATATTACTACTATTATTGTCCATGACTGCTATATACTACTATGCATCTATTACTACTTTTTTAATATACATATGCCTATTACTACTATATGATACTGTCATTTGTATATTTCTACTATATACTAATATGTATCTGTGTATTACACAAATATACTGTACATGAGCATATAGTATATAATAGTAATACTCAGACGGTAATTAGTACATAGTATACTTCATTTGTATGTTTAATTCATGCTATCCCTTTTATACATGGATTATATATATATATATATATATATATATATATATTTGTCTGTGATCACTATGTACTAATTAGCATCTGAGTATTACTATTATATACTATATGCTCCTGTACAGTATATCTGTGTTTGTATATATATACTAATATTCATCTGTGTATAAATGTGATGGCATGAATTAAACATACAAAGGAAGTTGCACTACACATGCATTAAAATATGAGAATGCATTTTATTTAATATCAACGTCATGCGTAAGAGCAAGAATTTATTTGTATTATTTTGTACTTTTCCCACAAGAGAGAAATATAAAGACTCTTGGGTTTGTCAGTGAGCAGTGACCTAAACTAATCTCTAATGACATCACCTCCATATCACTGATGCTCAATTACGATCTAAACTGTGTCCATCTCTAGAGTAAGACTCGAGCGTGGCATAAGCAGTTGAGAAAAAGCTCAGTGAATTAATGACCCTGAAACACTTGCTCACATGAACATAATAATCCGGACTGTCTGCGACACAGCTTTCTTACTTTGTTTTGTGAAAGTCTGTCCCGACACAGATTTTTCCCCTTGATATTATTACTGTTTAGTCATAACCTATTTTTACTGCCTCAAATATATTTCTTCTGTACTGCAATGTGTAAAAGCAACAACAAAAATATGACATACATTTCCCAGATGATCATATGATCATATATTACTATGTGAGTGATATGTGAGAAGCACATGACTGTGTATTTCAACATGTTATTCCCTGGAATGACATACGTATATGTAAAGTGTCCTTAAACAAATGCAAATTTGACATCTGAATCATGTGATTATTCACACATGACGTTTGTATGACCCTGCGGTTCTGTTGTTTAATAGGAAGCACTCTATTTTTGATTTAACCATTATTTTCTAAGAGTCTGCACTGCACATACTGTATTCATCAACATATATTTTAAGAGTAGGATTATTACGAATGCACGATGACATCAAAGTTATTGAAGAAACCCATTGTAGACATTTTTCAAACTCTAGCATTCTTGAAAATTCTATGCAATCATATCTCATCCATAAATAAGACACGAAACTTCATAAACTGCCGTGCGTGGGAGCAGAGATGTTGGTAATCCACTGCTGCATTTGATAGTTGAAGGTTCTGTTGTTAAATTGTTTTTGGGTTGTAACAGCTTAACAGTGAAAAAGTGATGAAATAATACTCATCAAAAGAGGAAAGACACAAAAGATCTCAGACACTTTCGGTTTTTGTTTTCATGCGTAGTGTGTCGTCTGTTTTTAGCTATTTGACAGATGAATTGTCTAAAATGAACATCTTCGGGACATTTTCATCTCAAAGTGCTGTGCAAAATGGAGAAAATGTCGTCCACTCTACAAGTGCCCTGAGCTGCAATGAGCAAATGCTGAAAAGTACTTCAAAGGTTCTGCGTGAAACCGAAGCGTCAAGCTTTGATGTGGAAACATGCTGATATCTAATGCAAATCTTTAATTCCCATGTAGCTGCTGGCGTATTTCGTTTTGTTCACATGGAGAAGGTGTGATAAATGCTGGTGACCTATTAATTGCATAAAAACCTCCAATCAGAGGTCCAGTTACACTAATGAAGATTGTCACTTGTTACTTTGAGTCAACATTTATCATGTTGACTTGAAATAGCCATCACACACACATTTGTCTTCCTATCCTTGTATGGACCTTTTTTGGTATTTTTTGTGCAATTTCCATTTTGGTGAGTAACATAATACTGACATGACTGCTTGAGATGGGACTAAAATACCAGTACATTACCCATCTCCTTATGTAAATTATTTCAGTATAAATAGGGCTTAAGACATATATAGAGAAATTAATGCCCATGTAAAAATTCATTTTTAAATCACTATGTATTTTAACAATTAGCATTTACTTAAAATTAAATTGTTTCCCTAAACAAGTGAGAGCTAGGGAGGAGCAGTGAGGAGCTGCCTCTCTCCCCACCATGCAATCCTCTCATCATCTATCCATCCATCCGTCCATCTATCCTTCCACCCATTTATGAACTTTAACAAATGTCTCCTTGGTGAAGCTCTCGCAGAAAACTGCTTAAGAAGGTGCCAGTAGTATATATAGTATGTATACAGTATCTCACAAAAGTGAGTACACCCCTAAGTGTGTATGTACTATGTGTATACTGTGTTTTTATTCCTGTAAAGCTGCTTTGAGTCTATTGTAAAAAGCACTATACAAATAAAATTGAATTAAATGAAAATGTACAAATTGGGCCCAATTAGCCACTTTCCCTCCCGGTGTCATGTGACTTGTTAGTGTTACAAGGTCTCAGGTGTGAATGGGGAGCAGGTGTGTTCAATTCGGTGCCATCGCTCTCACACTCCCTCATACTGGTCACAGGAAGTTCAACATGGCCTTCTGATATGTTCAACCTTATCCTTGAAAAATTTTGTTATCTCCTATTAAGGTGGAGAGAGACACTTTTCTAGCATCATTAAGAGATTTTCTTTAGTTCAGTAGGCTCTCTTTCCAAGCTGTTTGAAATATCACCAATTGGGTTTGATGCCATTTACGTTCTAATTGTCTAGTGGTCTGTTTTAAGGTACGCGTTTTATTGTTATTCCAGTGTGCTAGTTTTTTTTTCTCTCTAATTAATTTTCTTTTGAGTGGAGCCACTCTATCTAGCGTGTAGCAAAGTGTTGACTCTAAGCACTGATCGAGTTCTATCAGATCAGACAGTGACCCAAATCTAATTGATGTCTCTGCGAGGTTATTTATGAAGCTCGGTGCAGTAGCTGATGTGATAGTACGTTTTACGCAGTAGCGAGGCAGAAATATTATGATCAATACGTATTATGAACGAGATAAGATAATGATCTGAGACAACTTCAGACTGCAGAAAAATTACAATATTTTCTATATTTAATCCGTATGTTAGAATGAGGTCAAGAATGTGACCACCATTATGAGTAGGTCTGATTACGTTCTGATTAATCCTTACTCAATCTAAGATGGACACAACCGCTGTTCTCAGAGGGCCTTCTGGGTTATCAAAATGAACATTAAAATCACCGACGATTAATGCTTTATCTACAGAAACAACCAGGTTTGAGATAAAGTCTGCAAATTCACTAAGAAATTCAGTATATGGCCCTGGGGGCCTTAAATAATAATTAGAAGATTTGACTTATTCTTTGTGGCTACATAAGTTATACTGGTATAAAGAATTTCAAAAGAATTCAATTTATGACTAGGTTTATGTGTGATGCCTAGATTTTGACTATGGATGAGTGCGACACCTCCTCCTTACCAGTTGAATGAGGCTGATGTATATAACTGTATCCAGGAGGACTGGCTTCATTTAACGCTTTGTACTCATTGTACTCATTTGCAATAAGAAAATTAACAATAATAGCCTTAGACAGAAGAGAGCTAATGTTTAATAGTCCTAGCTTCAGATTAAAGCTGCTGGATGCACATTCAGTATTATCTAATTTTATGTTAATTAGGTTACTAAAACAAACTTTGCGAAATTTTCTATGTATTTGTATAGCTTGGGGAACAGACACAGTCTCTATAGTATGTACTACAAGTGTTAAACTATTAATTAAACACTGTTTATGATGAACGTTGTAATTGTTGGAAGTTGTACTTGATGTGCAGTTGTACTTCAAGGCAGTCACTTGATGTGTAGCGCCTTGGAGATGTTGTCTGACAGCAGTTCTGCTCCGAGGGTGCAGGCCATCAGGACAAAACAACCTAGGAAGCTCCCAGAACTGATTCCAGGTATTAACAAACAGCAGATTTTGTTCATTATACCAAGAAACTAACCAGTCATTTAAAGCAAGAAGTCTACTGAACTTTTCCGCTCCTTGTCTGTATGTGGGAAGAGGTCCAGAGATGATGATCTTCAAGGTGGGTGATCTGCCTCCTACCGTCTCGATCAGGCTAGAGAAATCCCTCTTCAGAACCTCTGTCTGCCGCAACTTGATGTCGTTTGCACCCTGCAACACGACTGCTTCAATGAGCTCGTCCTTCTTAAGGATCCCGGACACCTGCGCAGCAACATCAAGGCCACGAGCACCAGAAAAACAATGTGTGTGCACCTTACCCTTTGTTGAAGCAATGCGGACGTTTCACACATTGGAGTCCCCGATGATCACAGCGTTTGGTCTGGTCTGATGGAGAAGGTCGAAGCAGTTCAGGTTGGGATCTCAAACACCGGAGGTGGAGAGGTCCTTACCCGGGGTATGGCTCTTGCCTTTCGCTGCTGGTGCACCCAAGGTCCGTGGTGAGTTGGCGCCGGCGTGACGGAGACCTCGGATTGAAAAATCTTGGGTGCACGTTCCCTAAACAGAGAAACACACGGTGTAGAGGGGCTGATATAGAGATTAAAAGAAAATAGTGTCAGCTAGAGGGACACTGCTACCTGTGACACGTCCTGCTTCCTTGGTTGCCAGATACCAAACAATTATCTCGCAACAGGCCTCACTCAGAACAGGCCTCGCCATGGTCGACCAAAGAAGTTGAGTGCATGTGCTCTGCGTCATATCCAGAGGTTGTCTTTGGGAAATAGATGTATGAGTTCTGCCAGCATTGCTGCAGAGGTTGAAGGGGTGGGGGGTCAGCCTGTCAGTGCTCAGACCATACGCCACACACTGCATCAAATTGGTCTGCATGGCTGTCGTCCCAGAAGGAAGCCTCTTCTAAACACAAGAAAGCCCACAAACAGTTTGCTGAAGACAAGCAGACTAAGGATGTGGATTACTGGAACAGGATTACTGTCCTGTGTTCTGATGAGACCAAGATACACTTATTTGGTTCAGATGGTGTCAAGTGTGTGTGGCGGCAACCAGGTGAGGAGTACAAAGACAAGTGTGTCTTACCTACAGTCAAGCATAGTGGTGGGAGTGTTATGGTCTGGGGCTGCATGAGTGCTGCCAGCACCGAGGAGCTACAGTTCACTGAGGGAACCATGAATGCCAACATGTACAGTGACATACTGAAGCAGAGCATGATCCCCTCCCTTCGGAGACTGGAACAGGGCAGTGTTTTAGCATGATAATGACCCCAAACACACCTCCAAGATGACTACTGCCTTGCAAAAGAAGCTGAGGGTGAAGGTGATGGACTGGCCAAGCATGTCTCCAGACCTAAACCCTATTGAGCATCTGTGGGGCATCCTCAAACGGAAGGTGGAGGAGCACAAGGTCTCTAACATCCACCAGCTCCGTGATGTCATCATGGAGGAGTGGAAGAGGACTCCAGTGACAACCTGTGAAGCTCTGGTGAACTCCATGCCCAAGAGTGTTAAGGCAGTGCTGGAGAATAATGGTGTCCACACAAAATATTGACACTTTGGGTCCAATGTGGACATTTTCACTTAGGGGTGTACTCACTTTTGTTGCCAGCGGTTCAGACATTAATGTGTGTGTTGAGTTATTTTGAGGGGACAGTAAATTTACACGGTTACACAAGCTGTACACTCACTACTTTACATTGTAGCACAGTGTCATTTCTTCAGTGTTGTACATGAAAAGATATCATCACATATTTACACACATGTGAGGGGTGTACTTACTTTTGTGAGATACTGTATATGAGCCAAAGCATCCAGAAAGACTATTTTGCACATGCTGCTCTGTGTTGGAAATGATCACTTTTGCACAATGACTCAGCAATGATATCAACTATATGGATTCTCTCATCAATTCATTTTCCATCTCACTTTGTGTGCCATCTAATCATCCTTTGTATGTTTGTCCAATACATCCAACTATCCTCAAGTGTCACGACTGAACCAAATTAGCTATGATTATGACAAATAGAGTGACTGTTAGCAAATGTTGCACTCATATATAGGTCACTCCATGAAAACTGCAGCCAAACTGAGACATAAGGGTAAAATTCCAGAAAAAGAGATTTTGAAGAACACGCCCACCATAATACTGATGTTACCATCAGACATAATGGCATATGAGTCAAAATATAACATCTCCTCTCAAACATGAGTTTTAAGTGGCAATCAATTTTTACATTATGAGACATCATATTTACCATGTTGTGCATGTAACAAGGACATGTAACTAACAATGAACTTATCAATAAAAATTTTATTTAAAAAAAAAAAGGGAAAACATTTGACAAATCAATAAATAACATTGACAGAAGTTTGAAAATAATACCCAATTTGGGCCAGTTTCAAGATCTATTCACTTGAATATTTCAAGCTAATTCTTTAGAAACACATGAAATGTTGTGAGTGTAACATAGTGTACACGAACATCACAGATTGACAAAGGAGATCCATAAGAACATATCATGCCTGAATGTCATGATTGTGGTGGAGAGCTCTGTCAAAGACATCAATTCAAAATCTCTCAGGGTTGAAATCTGGTTAATATTTCCCCTGTTTTGTAAAATGGTTTGGTCTACTGTCATTCCTTCAGTGGCCATCTAAATGGTTTGTCACAGGCCCGGGGCAATAGCACAGAAGGCCATAACATATGATTTAGATAATTTTAAAAAATTTTATCAAACGATTCAGTGAACTCTTATGCCCTGTGTATGGGGCGGAGTCATCCTGGAAGAGGCCACCCCCATCAGGAAGAAAATGTTTCATCATAGGATAAAGGTGACAGAACATCCTTCAATCCATGGCATGGCTCCGTGGATCTATATTTGCAATTTATTTTGTAGTTTTAAATTTGTCAGCTCTTGCCTGAGAAGAATTTAAAACAAAAAAAAAGTCTATCAAAAGCAAGGGGGCCAGATCGTGCAATTTACATTTTAGTCCCATTGTCTGAGAGCGCATTACATTACATTAGACAGTAAATTAGAACAATACAAACTCCCAGACTTTAAAAAATAATGTATCCATGTGTCATTTTCCATCACCTTCCATTTGCCAGCTGTGAGGTAATTTCCTCTCACTTCCCCAGTTCGTATTGCAGTTGCACAGAACACAAGCATCATAATAAATGAGTCGCCCCTGGTAGTGTCCTGCCTTTTCAAACCTTTTCTTGAAGGAAGCGGTCTCAAAAATGAGGTGTGAAATTTGCTGCCTCAAATTACCCCAGGCCAAAATATGAGAGCATTTGGCATTTACTCATCTAGAAGTGCGTACTGTGTGTGATCTAAAAAGGAGAAGACATCGGCTGACAGGTGAACAGCTGCTCAAACACAGTTCTTATTATTTCTGACAGTATTTTAAGCAGGATTAAAACCTCAATTACTCTCACTTCAGACAAGATTACCCTGAACAACATGCTGAAAATAACTGAGCTGTAGTGTGGTCCTTAAAAATTCAACTATGTTATTATTTAAGTAAATTACCTGTGGAAAGTTTAGACATACCAGCTCATAGAAGGGTTTTTATATATTTTAACTTACATTTATTTACATTTATTCTTTTAGCAGATGCTTTTATTGAAAGCGACTTACAAATGAGGAAATAAATTTACACATGTGTAATTATGCAGGGACCAAGAAATGTGTTCAAAAAAAGTGTTTAAAATTCATAACAGTCTTCCTGATGAAGCTATATATATATACTCAATAGTACAGTATCTCACAAAAGTTAG
>JAFFST010045516.1:5000-11675 GCA_022414735.1 Noturus placidus
TATGTAAAACTATATAATAACATTAATGAGGATTTTCCTTTGACGGATTGATGGATTCAAAGTTTAGTAATGGAAATTCTGTCTCTTTTCAGAAAGTCAGATAGTTTGATCATTTGAAAAAAAAAGAGTCGACTAGGAAATGACGTAGTTAAGCGAACACTCACATGGTATGTGACATGCACGGACGTTATATCTGGTCTAATTAATTGATGAATTAAAGATGAATTCACACTGACAATTGGCTCAGATGTTATCAAGAAATTTCATTACACTACGAAAGTACTGGCTACATTTGCAAAAAATTAAGAAAAAATGGGTTGACTCTTAATCTTCAGCTAAAAGAGTCAACTCTTTTGGTTGACTTGTTTGCAAATGACACATCACTATCACTTGGACATAACACGTATGTAAAATGTCCCATACTTTATGATGTACTAAGGGTTCTATGCATTATTAATGTTTCTAGATTTCTAAAGGAATTCTTTGAATTCTTAAAACGTAAAACCTTATTTGTCAGGCAATTTTAGGCATTTGTTTCTTTCTAGATTTAACTTTTCCCTCGGAGTGAATGTTCATTTACGGACATATATCAGATTTCCACTCAAATCGTGTTTTATGTAGCGCAAAGTTGCATCTATACCTGACACCTGACGTAAATTTACTAGTGACTCGGTTTAGCAGTCCATATAGAGGTCATAGTTCAGTTACATTGTGCTTCAACATCAAGCGCATTTAGTTTTCAAAATTCCACTCCACCCTACATGCTAGGGGAAGTCGCCAAGGGTGCGTTAAAGCCAGTATTGGAACACAAGTGTGGACCCAGCAGGTTTTCACGAACATTTGATTACAGCGTCAGGACAGAATTCTAGCCACTTGCACAATCGCTTCACACTGAGGCATGCACGGTTCTGCTCTCAAGCTCTGGCAGGAACTTTATTAAATGCATCGCAAGAATTACAGACATCATAATTACACACATTTTACAGTTCAAAAGAGACACGGACTAACCTGAGCGTACGTACGGGCACAAGGAATTTATCTCGGTTGTGAGAATACAGCGTGTTCTTTACCAAATGAGCCTCCACTAATGTCTTGCTTTGTGTTGTGTTGTATTTCATGAACATCCCTTTGAAGTACTGTATGTTTGCACTGATTTGACTCTTGGCCATTTTTTGAACCCAACCCTAATCCAACCCCCATTCTCCGTGCGCCTTTCCTACATGCGCTAGGCCCTGTGCGTGTGGCGCAGGTGCGTTTGGGATGTAGCCCTTTTACTCGGTGCTGTCCCAATCCTTCTTGATCTGCAGATTCCACTCCCAGGACAGGTGGTCCGTCTTGTCGTCGTCCGTGAAGTAGGACTTGATGTGGTAGGTCCCTCGGACGATCAGGCCCTTGGGAGCCTCCTCCACGGGAGTGATAAACTCGTGCTCCTCGACCCGCGGCCCGTAGCTGCCCACCATGTACACGGCTTTATCCACTGTGAGAAAAGAAAAAATATTTTTTAAAGTATTGTAAAATTCCTATTTATTGTGTATACAATTATAATTAAAGGGGGTGGTCAGTGCCCTTAAGGCCCTGTACAAAAATGTGGGCTTGTCTATGGTTACATATATGGTACGAGTGGGTGTTGCTTGGAATCTATATATGGAAATTAGTGCATTAGTGTGTGCGTGCTTTGGGATAGGAATGTGGGCATTTAGAAATATTCCTAATATGAACTTTAGCATGGGCATGGGTGTGGCTTGGAATGGGAATGTAGGCCTGTCATTGAATTCATATATGGTATTTAGAGCACCACCAAGTGGGTGTAATTTGGGTCGGGAATGCGGTGTGTCATAGCGCAGTGGCTCCCAAACTTTTCCAGGGCAAGGCCCCCCAAATGGCATTAACATTTGAACGAGGCCCCCCTTTTGCAAGATGTCTTTAAAACACATTAGAAATACAGACTTCTGAATATTTCCCCCTTTTTATTAATAATTACATCTTACATATTTACATTACATTACATTAGGAATTGATTGTGTGTGTGTGTGTGTGTGTGGTTGTCTGAAAGTGAGAATTTCTTTTTCACACCAAATTGTTGAGGCCCTCCTGGCGCCCCCTGGCGTCCCCCACTTTGAAAACCACTGTCATAGAGGCCATATATGTAAATGATGGCACCTCTGATAGCAGCTCTGAGTTGGCGTGACTTGAGGTGGAAATGTGGACTTGTCCTTTGAGTCCATATAGGGAAATTAGAGCAGCACTTATTGAATGTGCCTTAGGGTGGAAATGTGGGCATGTCCTCAAATCCATATATGGAAAATTAGAACACCTCTGTGTATGTGTGCTTTGGCATAGAAATAGTGTAGTTAGCACCTCAGAGTGGGTGTATCTTGGGATGGGAACGTGGGTGGTGTTTTTTTGGTCGATATGTGGGAGTCTATATAATTTTTTTTTTTTTCAATTTTTCTAACATTTTAAGGAAATATATTTGGATATGCAAAATGTAGAAAGTGCTAAATTTTCCCCACATTTTTTAAGAAAGAAAACTGAAAGACTTTCTGGAAAATTCTCAGTTAGTGTGTTATCATACAATATTTATTGCATCACAAAATGTAAGAACAAAAATGTAAATGTATTCCACCTGTTATAACTTCAGCTTAGTAAAATGAAGGACTGGGGCAAGGTATGTAGCGTTGGGGGCATTTGGAATTTGTGTGTTCACAGAATCTGGGTTTCTTGATGAGGGTAAAAGTGTAAGCAGCTTTTTGTTCCTATTTCCATTATCTAATGACATATATGCAAGGATGAACGATTAGAATCTTTACCAGATGTGCCAAATACAATAAAAAAGTATAATAATTATTATTACAATATGTGTTTGCCTTGGAATATTTAAAGTCAAAGAATAATAAACATTACACTTGTACAGTTATAGCCCTTTCAGTACACTGACAACTCGGCTCCAACTAAAATCTTCCTATTGCAGGAATCCATGTTCATGCTCCTACCTCGAATTCCTTTCCTGTAAGTCAGATGCACGTATTTCAGCCCAGACACAATCTCCTTGTTTACCTATTGGGGCACACACAAAGTAACATGAACATAATTTGCATTGACACTTATTTATGGTTATTCTATGCTTCTAGTTATGGTGAAAAGACTTTACCAGTCACACTCTATTAAATAATTAACAGAGATGAGCCACTAGTGGGCCTCAATCATAGTTATCCTAACGCTCCTAACAGTTATCCTAACACTTTTTTTCTAATTGAAAAAAGAATAAATCTTGTATGCCATTAATGATCACGTGATTTATAAAAATCAATATGCAAGGCGTTCAGGGTGGATGTTTCCTTTAAGGACTGAGGAGGATTTAAGTAACATTCTGGTTCACCTTAAAGTGGATCTTCACTCTGTAGTCCACGCCCTCCTTCATAGTGAAGTTCTTTTTCTTCAAAGCCTCAAGGTCACCTGAATTAAAAAAGAAAAAAAAACAAAAACAGATTATAAGTGCCATCAGTAGAACTCCATCTGAAGTAACCTAAGCCGAAAAGAACAGAGATCAGAGATCAATAGCTTTACAATAAACGCTAGGCTTCGACTTTGCGAGTGTGTCTCAGGGTTCAGTCGGGTTCAGAGTAAAAAGCCTCCTTCCAACAGAGTGACTGCTGTTATCAATTTATCACACGAATTTGCTTCTAAGTGCTTTATAATGGATTCTGAGAGAGCTGAGATGGACTGGAAAATAGAAGCAGAGGAATGATAAAGAGCTTGCAAGCGAAACAATGGGGATATCATGGAAGATGATCTAGTAATGTTATTTATTTTTTAAAAACATGGTAACATTGTACTTAAGGGGAGTGTTCATAGGGCTACATGACACATATTTAAACCCTTAATGACAACTGACATGAAGCTGCATTACATAAAGCCTGCTTTCTTCAATTTTGCTATCAAAACCAGGAGTCAGGTGACATAAGGACACTTGTTAAGAAAATAGTGTCATATGTTATGATGCTTTTGAGGGTGATCTACATTAGAACACCATAACACGTAACTTTGTAATGGTGATGATGTGACAACATTCAGAACTCTGCACTTATTAGGAACACTGACATGAAAACCTGTTTATTTTAACATTTTTTACAGAGAAAATTCCTTTTTCTGTTTATAAGATTCTTAAGAAAAGCAGGAACTCTTGTGGAAAACAGAAAACACATAAAATGCAGGTAATCGTGAAAAGCAGGTTCACTTGAAAAGCAGGAACTCATGAACAACAAACACATGAAAAGCAGAGACCCATGACAAGAAGAGACTCATGAAAAGCAGGGACTTGTGAAAAGCAGGAACTTGTGATAAACAGAAACACATAAAATGCAGGGACTCCTGAAAAGCAGGAACTCGTGAAAAGCAGGAACTCGTGAAAAGCAGGAACTCGTCAAAAGCAGGGACTCGTCAAAAGCAGGGACTTGTGTAAAGCAGGGACTCGTGAAAAGCAGGAACTCGTGAAAAGCAGGAACTCGTCAAAAGCAGGGACTCGTCAAAAGCAGGGACTCGTCAAAAGCAGGGACTCGTGAAAAGCAGGAACTCGTCAAAAGCAGGGACTCGTGAAAAGCAGTAACTCGTGAAAAGCAGGAACTCGTCAAAAGCAGGGACTCGTCAAAAGTAGGAACACGTGAAAAGCAGGGACTCGTGAAAAGCAGGAACTTGTGAAAAACAGAAACACATGAAATGCAGGGAGTTAAGTGAAAAGCAGGGACTTGTTGCAAAATAAGATACACATGAAAAATATGCAGAGTTTTGCCATGTGTCCTCAGGAGTCCTAAGATGTGAATGATAAAAACAGTACTCCTGGAGCACTGAGCATCGTCACAGTGGATTTTCCTGCCATTATTCTCGTGAAATATTCAGGTGTTCAGACGTGGATTCGCTTCAAGGATTCAATTAAGGGCTGTGCGATAAGGACATGCTTCCAGCTGCTGTAATCCGTACATCAGCTGAGCCAAGGCCATATCGCAGCGGTGAAGGTCCGTGAAGCCTGTGGCGCTGTCTACACACACAGATACACACACAGCTACACACACCTCGTCTGTGGACACACAATCCAACTATCAGCTCAGCCACATCTGTCAGAACCCCTGCGGTTGTTTTCCATTCTACCAGCTGCCCCTTCATCGGCTGTCACTTAGAGCAACGCTCTCAGTATGTCTGACTGCGTCGGATCACGGCTTACTAATGTAGTCTGTCTTCTAGAGATGGAAATCCCACACAGAGGGTTTAGTGTGTGACAAGCAGCTGAGCGTGTACCAGTTCTCACTTCACAATACTGCTTATTTTTCACTCTGCCCTCTGGCATTTGCTTTTATAAAGCAACACCAACCTATATAATCTATACTGTCATCAATTATATTACAGTGCACTTTTCTGACATGCCCATAACTCAATGGAAAGAGATTATACATTGTGTTAGCATTATTCCATTGACACGTATACATCTAACAATGGATAATTAATTTAAATGTCTTTAGAGTCAAGTTTTCTGCTATATCCAGATAATTGTTTGCACCAGCCAGAATGTGATGAGAAATTTCACCAAATATTGGAACTTGTATAAATATTATAGATTTCCTTAACACAGTATATGTCATTGTGTCACAATCTGTGCAATTTTTATTTACTGCCATTAAAAAACATTTGATACAAAAATATATTGTTAACACCCAATCAGCTACTTGTTACTATGAGTACGGAAAGTACTGAACATAATTTATCATGATATACCATAAATATTATATTGTCATATCGCCCATCCCTGTGTAAACAGATCCATCCTTGGGCAAAGTGACACATAATAAAGTAAAAACTGTGTTGTTGTTATTCTCACGCTTGTATGCAGAAGGTAAATTGTATGACCTTCAGTTCTAGTGTAGCAGCGACCGTTAAGCTGAAGAGGAAGTCAGATGAGTGTTACTGTGTTTCCGGCTTGGGCGTTGCGCCAGGCATCGCTTCACTTCTTGTTGTCAAATCTCAAATTCCTGCCGTAATTTTTTCTGCTGGTATAGATGGTATAGTGCTTGTCTTTCCTGAACATGACTGCCTAGGAACCAGGTGACTTTTCACCTGCCGAGGATTCCCTTAAGGGGTCCAAAAACTAAATCTGAAGGTCGTCAGCAATCCTTCATCTGCCCCTTGCTATACCTCAGGTACAAAGCAGCCCACAGGGGTGTGTGATTGATTTGTGGTGCATGACTCTGCCCACATGTGACTTACAGGTTTGGGATTGGTCTCCTGAGGAATGGCATCATCCCTCCAGAGTTCTCATTAAAATGCGCCATCGAGCTGCGGGGTTCTGTCGATAGTGCCGGTTGAGCAAATGGACTCAGGTAAGGCCCTGAGCCACCACAAGACATCTGGTACGTGTGTGTGCTGACGCAAATCAGGGTGGGTAATGGAATGAAACCATCATATAGATATTTTGAAATAAAAATTATTATTACTGGTCCACCACCAGAACAGTTAACAAATACTAAGACAAGATTTTATTCAGCTGATACATAAAAAGAATTATTTAAAAATTTTAGCAATATTATATAGCAATAAACAAAATTGTAATATATATGCCTCCCTGGGATAGGCTCCAGGTTCCCCCATGACCCTGAAAAGGAGTAAGCGGTTGAAGATGGATGGATG
>JAFFST010045516.1:12108-27711 GCA_022414735.1 Noturus placidus
TATCCCTTGTCACATTCAGTCAATAAGAACAAAACTTTTGACTTGTATTAGAAAAAAACACAGAGTTCATTACATAATCAAGTCTTTCTTACCTGTTAAATCCATAGTGATGGGTCCAGGAGCTTGATCACACATCAGTGTCAGCCTCGTCACTTGAACATTAGGAACACTGGGGTCTGCGTTGGAAAGAAAAGACCATGTCAGATAGTGAATCACTCTTCATCCTCTGATCATCAACATTAACGACTCATATTAAAAGAAACTTCCAGCAATTTTTAACCTTCTCTCTATCCACAGCATATGTAGCATGTGCAAAAATTAAACCTGTTTACTCCAAACATCACTAACTATGGAAGTCTAAGGGCAGCTGTTGAATTCTGTTAAAACATTTGCTCAGAGCAGTTTCCTGAATGCTTTAATCAAATATAAGTATATAAATGAAATTATTACTCTTTATAAAGTTATCCTATGGAAAGAACAAATATATGTGTAGTTTTTTATTATATCGCTCCAATGCTGGAACATTGTATAAAAGTCAATAAGGACAAATTTCCATAAGTCTGTCTCATCCTCACACCTTTGTTGTTTCCAGTTTAACAGCTGTTTTGAATAGTCGCATAATTCATATAAGGTATACCATCAAAATTCAACACCTCCACTTAGACTTCCATTATAAGTACGTATGGAGTTTTCAGGTTTTTTTCCATGCAGAGAAACATGCTGAGATTCTGGTCTATAATAATCACATACACACACACACACACACACACACACACACACACACACACACACACACACACACACACAGTAGATACAGTAGATATTGTTCAGGTAGGAAAAAGGTAGGGCCAAAGTATTCCTTTAACGTTCTTAGAAATCACCAAATCAGCTCAGATTGAGCAGGAATAGAGATAAAAACAACCGAGCACACAGAGCTGTAACGCAGCTCACTCGGGTGTGTTTTTGCTGCAATGGGAGTTCCCTAAACTCCTCCATACATTCATCACAATGTCCTGGCAGCTGAGATAAGCCTCAAATTGTGTGTGGAAATAAATGGGAACTGATTTATACACACAGTGATTTGGAAAGAGATGTAGTCAACATTGAGGATCATGAGATGAGATAGATCAATATATTTCCGTTGAAATAAAGTACAGTTGTGTGCTTAACTGGCAAAAATGGGCTTCCAGAAATTTAATACCTGCCCTTAGCTCAAGCTCTGTTTAGTAAGTAAATTAAAAAAAAATAAATAAATGTGTATTATTGTTTTTATTTTAGAATCAATCCAATTTTAGCAAAAGTCAAACCTTTACATCTGGACCCGTTCCTTGTAAAGAGCATCCTGAGCCTGCAGAGTTGGTGTGTCGCTTTAATTGGGCACTTTGCAAGGCTTACTTTCCAGCTATTGGATTATTTCTATTTTGTTTTCTTCAGGGACCTGTGGTACGGTTTAGCCAATATGACCTCCAGGAGGTTTAAACCCCTCATAATCAATGTCTAGGCTCACACTAATGCTGCATTATTGATGTGAGTGATATTTAGACCTAACTACAGACGTGTTCATACGCAAAAGCACATGGCATCGGCCCCCCGCAATGATTTATTGCTCTGTCACAGTCCATATATTACTCCTAGGAAATGTGGTGAATTTACAGGGACTTGTCACTCGTCAGGGAAATGACGGAGCAAAAAAGAGCATTTGAGCTCTTTGGTGCAAGTTTTATACTTGCATATGTTGCATGTGTTAATATACTGAGGCAACAACTTTAAGCACTAAGGTCTCTTAACAATAAAACAAAATTACACACAGGGTGAAAACAGACATTAGCTAAAACAACCAGAAATGGAAAAGTCCTTCTCTGTCCATGGACAAGATTAAAAGTAAGATTATTCAGTGATCTTGTGGTCTCTGAGGCACATTTAACATATTTTTAATTGTCATCTTTTGATGTCTTGGCCTTCCCATTCATTTTGAATGTCTACTCCTAGCTGGTTCACTAAAGGTGCAAAGATGCTTGAAAAAAAACTTTAATCGATAAAAATGGCAAATATTCCCTGTCAGATTTAATCCTCTGTCAGTATTAAATATAAATGAATGAAAAGGGAAAATTAATTAAATAAAGAGAACGATAATAAACTATTCCTGCATATCTATGTTAGACTCTCACAAATGGTTTTCCCCCTGTACTTTGGGAAAGCTGTTTTTTCATAAATTTTGTAATCCCATTTTTTGTTAAGTTTGTTAAGCTGTATTCAATACTGGGTTTATTATTCAGATGTTTACTGTTCCTCAATTGGTATGGGACAATCTGCCTCTTATAACTCCAAGACTGAATTATGTCCCACTCTGGCCACAGACAAGGTTAAAACCAAGATTATTCTGTGATCTGGTTGTCGATTGGAGTCAATTTTAACTTTTTTCCCCAGTCTTCCTGAAGTCCTTATAGTTGCTGTGTCTTCCAGTTGATTTTGAATGTGAACTCCTGGATGGCTTGCCAAAAATGTACAAATGCTTAGATCTTGCCCCATCAGATTTATCACAGGAGCTTCTCTACTATCATTTCTGCCATGAACTTAGACACACTTAAGATTTTCCTCCCTCACTTTTCGAATGCTAACAGACATAACATTGTTCCAAATACCCCAAAAAGTTCTGTACTTGAGCTTTACAAGAATCAAATAAAAATCCCACACACCATTTTCGCAATATCACATGAAGGGCATCCTTGGGGTACAACTGAAATGCCCAATCATGACGAGAGGAAAGGACTGATTCAGTCCACACTTCAATCATTTTTAGCGTGATTGGTCATTATAATGAGCTTTTCCAGATTGAACATGCAAAACAGTGAACCATCAAACAGAGACGAGCATCGCCGTATGCCGCAGGTCATTTCACTGAACGATCTCTATTATTAACCTGGCCAAGAATAAACGATTGAATCATTTATGAATCAGTAGAGTTGCTGCGTAAATGTCCTTGATGCACAAGCTGCAATTGAGAAAACACATTGTGCACCAATTAATGGCCTGAAAAAATTATGGGGACTTAATCAAGTGAGATGGATCTCTCGTGCCAACAAGAATATACGGTTAAAGTATTTATACTGTGGCTTTAGGCTATGAATAAAAGCAGGCTCTCAGTTTTCCTTGTAGAAATTGAAATACAGTATTTCCCTCTGCCCACACACTTTATTTTTTAGATTGGAAAAAATATTAATGTTCATTTTAGTAAGCAGAACTTCATCCTTTCTCTCTCGCTCTCTCTCTCTCTCTCTCTCTCTCTCCCTTTCTCTCTCTCTCTTCCTCTCTCTCTTTCTTTCTTTCTCTCTCTCTCTTTCTCACTCTCTTTCTCTCTCTCTCTCCCTTTCTCTCTCCCTTTCTCTCTCTCTCTCTCGCTCTCTCTCGCTCTCTCTCTATGGTAGGAAACAGTCTCTGGAGAGTGATACTCCTGCTGCTCCTCTTAAACAGAACATACACCATCTGATATGCAGTCAGAACAGAGAACGCTGGCTGCCTTCCTCTGTAAAGAACATCATGTCTATTGCATAAATGTAGGCGGTGAACGAGTGATCAGAGACAGAATGCAGGAGAGAGAAGCATCAGGAAAGGATTAAGTGTGGTTTGAGCTAGAGAAAGAAATAGAATGCTTATTGTGTAATAAATATAAAATGGATGGATGGAGGGATAGAGGGATGTGTGGATGATTGTAGGATGTAATAGATGAATGAATAAAAATAACATGAATCAATGTGACAGATGCAAGATAATTTGATGAAATGGATGGATCGATCAATGAAAGCATAACAGCAGAGATGACAGGATGGCTGAATAGATAGATAGATAGATAGATAGATAGATAGATAGATAGATAGATAGATAGATAGATAGATAGATGATGGATGCATGGATGGTGTGTGGCTGAGCGGACGGAGGATGGAAGGATGGATGGGTGGGTGGACATGGATGCATGGACCAATGAATGGATGAAAGTATGCTAGGATGAATTGATGGAAGGCAATTAATAATATACAGATGAATGGAGTGAAATTGCATAAAATGAATGGGGGAATAAATTAATGCATGTATGTAGCGTGTATCAATGTATGGAGGACAGATGGATGAACAGATGAATAGATGGATGGATGGATGGTCAAGTTGATGAATGTATAGACACATTGATGGATGGAAGGATGGATAGATAGGTGACTGGATGAATAGTTGAATAGATAGTTGGATAAATGGGTGGATGGATGGATGGATGGATGGATGATAGCTGTATTGATAGTTGGATAGATGGATGAATGGATTGATGGGTGGATGGATGGATGAATGGGAGTATGGAATGATACATTGATGGGTGGATGGATGGATGGATGAAGGGATCGTTGGATAGACGGATGGATGGATAGATGTATGAATGAATGGATGGATGGATAGATAAGTCTTTTACAGTAGTTCTCACACTAACCTAACACCACAGGTCCTGTTCCCAGCAGAGTCTGCTTGTACTTGTTCAGGCTTTCGTCATCCTTATCGAGCTCCTGGATCTCCTGCAGGCTCTTCTGAGCTGGAGGCTGGTAGTTCAGATCATGCTCGTCCTCCTCCTCAGTCACAGGAACCGTGCTCTCCTTATCTGCCATGAGGCCTGCAAGAAACCAACATTTTATTTAACATAAAAAAAACATGTGTAATTGTTGATATGGTGGACTTTTCTGCCCAATTTTCGAAACTAATTCAATTTCACTAAACTCACTCATTATGAGTGAGTGGCTTTATTAATTCTGGTGTGAGAAACAGCTAACTATTACTGTGAACAATCCCCAGCTTCTGGATGTAATGGCTAAGATTTCTGGTAATCATCATACGCTATGACAGTTTACATTGCTCTTTAAAGGAAGACAGGAATGAAGACTCAGCAAACTGCTTCCGGGGTAATGGCGCAGAACAGTGTTCATTTGTTATAGCAATTAATACAAATCCGAGTGCATGACATTCTGTATAACAGCTGCACACTCAGCGCATCGCTCATTCCAGATTTCCATTTGATTTGAAGGACCAGGAGTTACGTAATTACATATCATTGTAAATCTTTTTTGAATTCTTCATTTTAAAAAGTCAGAAGGGGCCAACACTGTCGATTAACAAGCACAACAACATGTAATATTTTGGAAAAAATGGACTTCAGGATATGTATGACATTTTGATAAAAATTGTTAAAATTATGTTAATATGACGTCATAATTTTCAAAACAAGGACAAAGGAAATACAAGTTAAAAAGTAGTCCCTGCCACATGAAGACAAAATAACCAAAAAAAAACAAAAAACTGTAGCACGGATTTACTTCGGAAGTGTTCATAATGCTTCATGAGCCCTTCATAACAACCAATGCAAGTCTACATAAACATTTACTGTATAAAGGTGTATTGAAGCAGTCGTACCTGTCATACAGCCTGTTTTTGTCTTTTTCGATTTCAAGTGATTCTTGTTGACATAAGGTTATTGCATGTTCATTATGACTGACTTTGCAGCTCTTTGCACTTCTGGTATGTTAAAGTCATATAATTGTTATGAAGTGATGTAGCACGTCAAAGGAATGTTCATTGGAATGAAGGTTAGACTCCTGATCTCAGCATGTGGTGGAATTAATGATATTAAAACCTGCTTTATAACACCATGCCATAGTAGAGCTGTGAATAATAACAATCATAGCACTGTTCCAACATATATGAGGTGCGTATATCTCATGAGATTTGATATATGCATATTTCCTGCTTAGAGCACCCATAAAACCCCATGGCATTGAAATAACAGGGTTATGTATATGTGATATCTTTCTCAAGCTCTTAATTAACAAATTTTATTTGTCAATTTATAACATTCTTATGAAAACCTATGGCAATGCTAGGACTTTGCTATAAGAGTTAACCTATGATGAGTTCATAATGTAAGATTCATAATGTATTTTCCCTGACTCTAAAGTACAGTATTTGTATATGGAAGTACCAAATATGTAAAATTTTCTAATTAACCCTCACATGGTGAGCTATGTCACATCATAACCCTTAAGTATTATAATGTAATGTGTTACAGCATAAGTCGGCTCAGAAAGTGCAATAACACTACATTATATTAACAAAGTGTGTGACACATAACTCAAAATCAAAATTCTTTGGAATAAGACTTTACTTAGTCTTAAAGGGCTTGTGAAAGTGTCATTATGATCACTGCCCTTATGTAAAGTTTTACTATAAAAACGGAAGAAGAAAAAAAAAGGAAGTAGACAGCAAGTGAGTCTCCGAAAGCCTGGTCTTGCTTTGACTCTTTTGTCTTGATGAAGAATACAGAAACTTTACCACCGTGAAAAGGACATCGAAGTCACCATGGTAATGGGGTAAACCACATCCATGGTTGAACTTACTCTTGATATTAAATAAATTTAATATACTGTAGGTAAATTTATGTGATATTTCTTATTAAGGGATAATACTAAAATAAATACTATTATTAAACTTGTGTTTAGACATTTTTGCAATTTTTAAGCACTTGTAATTAGCACAAAAATGTTACAAATATAAAATGTCTAGAAATACATAATGTCTTAATTAGAAAGATACATTTGTCTATATTCAATGATTCTTTTTTTGTCAACTGAAAATAATTCATAATAATAATAATAATAAAAAAGCTTTGTCCTTCCTCTGTGTCCTAAGATGAGAGAGTCTCTCTACATTAATACCGAGTGCGCAAGGGGGAGAAAATTCGAGCTCGGTAATGGAAAGCCAAATGTAGTAATGGAAGGCCAACGCTATAAAATATGATCTGCCTGAATCGATACTGGCAGACACGAATCTCATTCTCAACCTCAACTTCCTTCCTCTGGGTTTGATAGCGCTTACAAACTCCTGCATATACACACTGCTGCAGAGTCAAGTCAGCTCGAAAATTTCATACAACTGTCGGAAAGTATCTCAACTGAAACCAGAGAAGTTAATATACTTTAAGTGAAAGAGGAAAAACTTGTGAGTTCTGTTCAAATCGCAAAGATTGTGGTGTCATTTTGGGTTTTTGGAATGGGAGTAAAAGTTGTTGGTTTATTATCAAAAATATATATTAATATATTAAAATATGTTTTAATATAAAAAACAACAGGGTTGTGTGATTACTATAACAGAATTACCGTTACCACCTTTAAGTTAATCATTTTACTATATCAGCACCTCCTGATGTGGTTTACTCCTCTCATACCATGACAATCTGTATATATTTTTTATTAATTTTATTATTAATTAAAGAATGACTCATTGTACATTTTATCCATTTATGGTTACATTTAATGTTGTGGAACTAAACAAGTTAGTTCCTCTTATAGGTTATGTTATAGCAACGATAAACTATAAACAGTTGTTTCCTCACCAGCCTCTCTGTTTTCTTTTACTTGAATTAAACAAGACAAAAAAATGCAGCTTTTTGTGTTACAAAGAAACCTCAAAAAACACCAATTCCTCTGTCCTGAAGATGTCGAAAAAAGTTACAGCTTTATCTCTGACTGTTACAAAGCACTGACATTGGAGACTCCTTAGCTGTTGCGTATTAGAACAAGACACACTACTGTCAGAGCTGATGCTATAGAAAATTCATCAACACCCTCCTTCCTGACCAATCAGAGTCCAGAATTCAACAGCGGGCCGTGTAAATCAAGATGTTAAATTACAATTATACATAGGAAATTCTTCACAAGTTGATGTTTAAATGTCCAGATAATTGAGCACAATGACCACAGTGCTCATTACCGAAACATCCTAATGAGGGAAGTAATGGACGTCCGAGCTTGGAGAACTGTTATAAAATTTGCTATTGATCACTTCTCAAAGACCCACAAGGACGTGGATTAAGCACAAGAACATAACACATCATTCAGCCAAAGCCAAAGCAATGAAACAGCTTCTCATATAAATAAAATAAATTCCCCTGCAGATGTGAACTCTTTGAGATGAACCGCTTCATGTCCTCTTGAATAGACTATTGGGATAATTGGACAATTTGGAGGAAAGTCGAAACCATTTTTTCCCCCCTCACGAGCTCCTAACAAGGCAAACTGTCACAAATTACAAAGTGCAGGACAGGTTGTGCAAATTTACGGAGAGAAATGGTCACTTCTGCACAGTGAAAATGTTGATGTTTGTAGTAACAGTAATTCTGGACCATTTTGTCATCTGCTAGATAGTGTACAAGCTGTTTGAAGTCTTCCAGAGAGATGTAACTGGTGAGAGATTAAAGCCTGCCGTGCTCTCTCACACATACACACACACACACACACACACACACACACACACACACACACAACAATCATTAACGAAGCATCATCTTTATTAATGAGGAAGTACAGCAACATAAATTATGCAGTGGCTGCCAAGTTAAATAACAAAGCAAATACATTTGAGGATCTGCACTGCATTTAAAATCAGCTCCCTTTGAATATTTGGACCATGATCTTCAAAGGAGTCTTTGATCAAACATGATAAAATAAAGAATCTGGAGATTGAGATTATTATGATATACTACTGTTTCATAAACAAATCTTCATGTAAAATGTTTTAAGACTCCTTTAACTGGAAGCTACTGAGACTGAGCAAGATGACGACAAATAATAAAAGATTCAGAGATTGCTAAGTGAAATCATTAGCATAGTGCAGCGTTCTGCAATAGCAGTGTTGTAGAGGTTTTGCATTAATGATGAACAAGCAGTGTACAAAAGTTTGCACCCCTGTGTGTTTTTTTAAATGGAAATGATGAAATATGCCTCTATTTTACAAATGATCGACTACTAAATAGAATAAATTAAAAAAATAAATTTTAAAAAATGTTGAAAATGAAATGTGGGCGTGTCAGGCAAAAGGACCACTGTTAGGTTAAACAGCAACTCGGGCTCCATTTCCCAGCATACACAGTGGCCTACAAACATGGCCGACCTGGACTCCACTTCCCACAGCACACATATACTGTCCCGGTCACACTCACCTGATTGCAGATTACACACACCTGGACTCAATCACCTTCACAGTATACAAGGACATTCAGTTCAGTCACTCATTGCGAAGTATTTGCTCAGTTTCCCTAGTGTTCTCTCATTACCAAGCCATTGTTATTGTTTTCTGTGCGTAACTCAATACGACCGAAAGGCAGGTATTAAATTTGTAGAAACCAGTTTATTTTATTTTCTTAACATTATTATTTAATATGACAACTGTAATGTCGGTTTTCTATTAGATATCCGCTGTAAATTTACACCTTCCATAGCAACAGTATTTAAGGAGCCTGTTTAAAGCTGCTTTTATACCTGATAATCATAATTGCACATACATGTACTGTAGCGTTTTTGGGACACAAACTCTATCGAGAAGAATGAGCACCTCATTTAAACATCATTTGAAAAATTTGCCCAATACCTGCAACATGTCCACTAACTGTGTTCACAACTTAGTATGAATTAGACGATTTACATTGTGATCACATTAAATCAAGGCTTCCTTTATTGCTAGGAACCAGAATACTTCCACAGCCATTAGTGACCCAAAGTTCTGAGGTTGCTAATAGTGAGTCTGATACATACAGTATTCGCTCTTCTGCATGTGTTCCAGAATCAAATCTTATAAAAGTCTGCAGTTCAGTGCACATTTCAAATAGATGAGTAGGTAATACTATGATAAAGCAAATAAGCCTGGTGTGACTGGAAGCATTTCCTCTTCAATCTTGATATCATATCAAGTGCTACAGTATGGTGAACGATCCCTTGCTATTTCTCGGATCCAGGATGCAATTCCCATCAGCTCCAGCAATCCATCAGACCAGATAAACGTTTAATATGCTGCATTATTGATGAATGAACAAAGCATTCTGGACTGCTTTGGAGGGTTTCACTGAATCTGGAGCTGTCAGTCAAAAAGACAAGCCTGGGTTTTAAATAAATAATAATTAAAAAAAAAAACCCAAGCAGGCAGGAAAGCCATATCACTTGTTTGCGAGTCTATATTTGTAGAATGTCTTCAACGTTTCAAGGAAAATATATTCTGCAACACTAAGCACAAATCTCAGAGCAACTCTAGGATTTGAATCGAGGTTGTTGCGCGTCCATCAAATCAAATGGTGACGTCAGATCGTACTGTTATTGCGCTTTTCCCCTCTGGGAGGAAGGATGCATTGTATTTTCAAGCGCCCTTGCCCTTCGACATGCCATTTAATTGATTTAGTCTCTTGAACATGTGTCAGGCTTCAGAGGCTCGGTCATCCATCAACGCAAGAACAGGGGGGGTGTGTTGGGGGGAATCGCCCTTCTGCCACCTGCAGCGCTCTTCCACATACACACTCACACCAGCTGTCTAATAGACAATCAAATACACGGCTACTTACACCCTAATGCATGCAGGAGGTGATTTTTTGCGCATCATTACCTCCCACGCACAGTCATTTTACACTGCAGGCATGGAAATGAGACCAAGAGGAGAGATAGAGAGAGAACAAGGAGATGTATCTAACGATATGAGTGTGAGCTTTTAAAACAAAGATCTGCTCTAACATGTGATTACGAGCGAGCAAGAGGCATGTTGATGACGTCACCGCTTACTGCTAGATCAATAAACTATCGATCAGGACACTTTTGCTTGCCTTCACCACTTTTTGAGAGGAAAAGGGAAGGGTCTTGACACACACAGGAAGTCGTCACACTCGATCGAAGCGTGCCAAGACTTTTACCACCAGGTTGCCTAAGAAAACAGGTGTGACCACGGGTCATCAGGTGCACTTTTCAATTGCTCAGCAAGAGGCAAAATCGGGCATTCGTACATTCATCAAAAGATCACACAAAGAAACACAAGATATTAAAGCATTCTGGACATGCCCAAGAAATAAGAGATGCTCACCTCTGTAGCACACCGTTAACCAGAGCAGTTCAAGAAACTGTCCACCAAACTCGCAGACGTCCAAGCCCAACATCTCGCCAACAAATGTCTCGCAAGGTTTCCCCCACAAACGCAAGTAACGATCGCAAGAAAAGTGAAAAAAGTGATCGAGAAAGGTGGAAGAAAAAAAAATCAAGCAAGCATCCCTGGGTAGTGCCACTGAACCTGAGCGTAAGAGACTCCTTCCTTGCTTTGGGTGTGGAGGAGAGAGTGAGAAAGAAAGAGGAAAGAGATGAGGAAGACAAAGTGAACAGATGAACAGCTACACAAATGATCTGCTTGGTTGGTTCAAGAAGAAAAGCAAACGGCAAACGTGCTAATGCTATTCCTGTCTGCAGACTCTATCGATTCACCAGCAAACCCTCCGCCACATCACTCATTAGACTGCGATGATCTCATCCTTTTTCTCTCCCTCCCTCCCTCCCTCCCTCCCTTTCTCTCTCTCTCTCTCTCTCTCTCTCTCTCTCACACACACACTCCTCCTCTCCCTGACATTCTTTAGCCCCAGGTCTGCTCCACCCTGCCTGCACATCTCTATTCTCCAGAGCCTCTGTATGCCGTCTGCACTCTCTCACATTTGATGATATTTCCACCTATTCATCCATTTCTGCTTCCTATTGCCTCTTTTCATTGTCTCTTTATTCATTTCTCATTGCTTTGCATGTCCACTTCTGGTCATTCCTTTCCTCCTTTATGTGTTTTCCCTGTGTTTTCTATCTTGCCATCTCTGTTCTCCTTTTCCTCTCTCCATCTCTCTCTCTCCCTCCCTGAGACACTGTGCAGAATATAAAACTGACTTCTCCTTCTTCTTAAGCCCCGCCCTATGTCGTCTGTCACTCCGGGATTATCAACCTGTCAGAACCGCCTACTGGGGGGAACCATGGAAACGCCCCTCCTTTTGACATGACCTTAATAACCTACTTTGGGTGGTTAAAGCACTTGTCTTCCTTGGAACAATTTCTGGAACCCTCTGTTGTAGCAGTCTACCTTTAAGGGTTGCTAAGATGAACTAGCCAATGAATGGTTAAGGTTAACAGATGGAACCTTTTATTCTAAACCTACTTTAACAATGTAACATGAGCGACAGGGCACAGAGCAGCGATAACAGCAACTAGTTCCCATTTACTGTTTAAAAAAACATCTTCTTATCCTGTCATATACAACCTCTCATTAAATATGTTTAGATGTTATGAAGCAAAATAAAATTTGGAAAGAAGTAGCAGAGCTCAATCCTTGTTTTGCTAATCTAATCTGAGAATGAAGCTAGTACGTAGCGGAGTGTGTAAATCAAACAACAAATTTTCACACTGATTAGTGTGTTATTTCATTTATCTTAACTAGATTTAGGAGCTTATATAGGAGATATATACTACAGCATATACAGCTACTACTGCTTCTTATCAGAACTAAAAAAAAAAGCAGGAGAGGCCACGCCCATAAGAGACATGTCGTTATATAAAACAGCACTAAGATGATGCTCCAAAATGGCCATCCTGATAAAGAGTCCACGTTCATGTTTATACACATAGTATCCTAAACCACATGGGTTCTGAAGAACCGGATGCAACCAGGGACAGATATTTATTGTATTATGGGTGTATATTTACAGAAAAGAAGGATGGCGGGTGACATGGAATTATAATCTCTCTTGCTCGCTTTCTCTCAAATTCAATATATAGTGAATTCATTAATGCAATCTCCTCTCCTGATTTGGTACCAATTAAACATCTTGTTCCTAAAATAAATAAAAACAGGATTTTTGGCAATAAAATTTTTTTTATATATATATTTTTTAAATTGGTCATTTTGAGCTGAACAGAGCATCAGGGTTTTTGTTTTTTATTCCTTCGGGTGTATTTCATTTTTATTTCTTTCACATACCATCAGACATGTATTTGCCTGTAGAGATGAAAAACATTACCGTGATAGCTTGAAAAATTTAACACCAGTTAAGGATACGCACAGTCATGTATGTGTGTGTGTGTGTGTTTGTGTGTGTGCGTGAGGGGGTGTGCATGAGCTTCTACCAATGTTAACATCACATCCTGTAGCAGTGCAGTGAAAAGTCAGATGACTTGTGCTGCAAATTAAATGATCACACTGTAGAGCTACACCGATTCCTCCTGTATGCTTTGCTGATAACTTTGCTGATAACACTGTTGGTATCTTTTACAATACAATCATGCATGCGTATTTGACTCAGATGAGCGAGACGTGCAAGGTAACTCGACTGTGATGGTGAGCCACGCCACTTCCGTTTATAAGAGATCCTGCGCAACCGTAAACTTGTTTGGTACGCAACTGCTTCCTGTTTAGAGGCAGTCAGGCTTTGTGAAAAAATTTTCAAAGGAGAAGTTTCAGAGTGTTCAGAGAGGAACTTGAGTTGAATTAGTTATCTGCAATTCCAGAGGTCAACATGAACAGCAGGTTGAGACTGAGGCTTGTTAATGTAATGAACCATGACCAGCTCATGACTATAGCACTGCAAAAGACAATATCTTCTCCCAGCCCTTTAAACCACATTGGGTGTTAAATGAGCTTTCATAAAATGTTGTATTACGTGGCTGTAATAAAGCCGTAAACGCCTCTCTCACACAGGATGGCTTCTGACAGAACATTACATTTCATTTAGATCTCAGAAATACGATGTTGCCATCATATTGAAATGCGATTCAGGCAATCACAAATGTGTCATCTCTGCTTGAATAAACAAACCAGCTGGTGTTGCATTAATGCTGGTGATTCGTCATGAACGCATTTAAGCTGTAGACATTTGTAGTATAATGAAATGAAGAAGGATTGCAGAAGCACTACAGATTCGAATTTCAACAATCGGCAAAAAGGTCAGTGAGCAGAGACGCCACCAAAAATGTCAAGGAGCCTGCTATAAAAGACTGGATTTTGGTTTCATAATTAATAAAAATTAACATCAAATTATGATCAGTTGATATTTTTTTAATGGATTAAAGAAACAAGCAAAGCTGAATATCTCACTGTGAAAGGCAAGTGACATTGCATGATAAAATATATGCTAATATATGCAAATTCATGCCATGCAACAGAACAGCATTAGTTGAATTGTATTTACAAGTTAAAAATTTTTATTAATGATAGTAAAAGTGAGGTTATAAACAATAAAACTATTATACAAGATGTACATTACGCAAGACTTTGAGCAATCCTGGCGTTTGGTTTTAAGCCACAAATTCAAGAAGAGAAAGTATCGTAATGAAATCTGTTCTTCTATTATGAAACAGAATCAAATCCAAAAGGACGCTCTGTATAAACATATATTTTTTAAAATGATATGGTGAAGTGTTTCTTCAACAAGGAGATGTTTATTTAACATTTTCTGGATGGAGTCTGCAGTGTTGGAGCTTTGTAAGTTTTCCGAAACTAAATTGTTTTTCAGATGTTTCACAACATTTAATGTAACTATACATGGACAAAAACTATAACATGTTGATATGGCTTTGGTGGAAGAAGAATAAAGCCCCTCAGGATGTGCTGTTAATAATCAGGCAAATAATCCATAATCTGCTTCAACACTGATGATTTTGCTATTACAGAATCACATAGTGTTCTCCTGCTTAGGATTTTTCAAACAGCTAAAAACCTCTTAGTCTCAGTGGCTGAATTGTTTTTATTTAAGTGTACTTTTATCCGTCTGCATTAAAAGTTAAGTAGAAATGATGGTGGGTTGTTAAAACAGGATCTCAGTCTAGCAGTTTCAAAAGTTTAAAGCGGATGTGGTTTGATCTGGCATTCAGCAAGGACAGTTTCATCCTGCTGATTAAAAAGACTTTAAACACTAAAAATATACAGATATGTTATCAATAATATTAACAGTCAGTAGTAACATTCATATTATACATGTCAAAAATAATTATTATAAATCCTTTACAATTCAAGATAGAAAATAAAAATGAAAGTTTAACAAGTTTAACAAGTTGAAAAAAATAGTTATGATTATTAAACGTGTAGAAGCATGCATCTGAGCAAAATCTATGAGGATTATTCTCTACGCTCAAACTTTAAAGTCACTGACATACACTGGCTTTGAATGACCATATAAATTAAAATAAAAACTTCCCCTCTTCAGTCCTAAACAAATTTGCATAACATTTAATGCACACAGCATATAATAAGTATTTTATATACATATGTTTTTGATACATCTTTGCATATAATTCGACCAAAAATCTCTTACCTTCGTCCTGTTGAGACTTGCAGATCTCAAATAGCTCGAATAGCAGAGCGATGGGTCTGAACACAGCAGGAAGTAGTGCTTTCTGTAACAGGGCGGAACGACACTGCTGAACAACTTCTGTTCCTGTTGCAAGACCGAGTGACAGATTTGAATTTAAAACTGCAATTAATACAATATAGGTTTTCATTTAGCTCTGATCTTAATCAGATCACGCATGCAGATTTCATGGTTTTTATTCGATTTTCAATTTTTGCAAATCTCATGTGTTTGTTTATTTTATTTGATCTGTTTTTGCTCATGTATTGATTAGGGGTTTTTTGGTGTTTTTTTTAACTACATTTTATTTTCATTTTGTCATTTTCACTTATTGTACAGTGCCTTGCGAAAGTATTCGGCCCCCTTGAACTGTTCGACCTTTTGCCACGTTTCAGGCC
>JAFFST010045516.1:28505-38803 GCA_022414735.1 Noturus placidus
TATCACAGTGCAGGTGCATTTATACAGAGACTTGATTACACACAGGTGGATTCTATTTATCAACATTAGACATTTAGGTCAACATTGGATCATTCAGAGATCCTGACTGAACTTCCGGAAAGAGTTTGCTGCACTGAAAGTAAAGGGGCTGAATAATTTTTCAGTTTTTATTTGTTGAAAAAGTTTGAAATATCCAATAAATTTCGTTCGGGTTCATGATTGTGTCCCACCTGTTGTTGATTCTTCACAAAAAATTACAGTTTTATATCTTTATGTTTGAGGCCTGAAACGTGGCAAAAGGTCGAACAGTTCAAGGGGCCGAATACTTTCGCAAGGCACTGTACATATTCCACTCTAACCTCCTCAAATCAAAGCAGCTACTAACACAAAATTGAGATCTGGCAAATTAATAATAATAATAATAATAATATTGCTTGCTTGTTTATTTATTTATATGTTTACTCATTTTATGTAGTGATGTGCTCATACTTTCCTGATACAATTTCAGCACAAATTATTTATCACAATTTCATGGAATCAAACATCCAGTAGTGCAGAGCTTCACAGAAAGCACCTCTGATTCAGACATGATCAGATAAAATGCATATATTTAACTATGCAGTGAGACAGCAGGGAACGATGCTGCCACACAGTTCCAAGATCCCAGGTTCAAACCTGAGCTCAGGTTCCTGTCTGTGCTCACATGGGGTTTCCTCTGGGTTCTCAGGTTCTCTCTGACCTCGCAAAAAAAACATGCCAGTAAGTGGAATGGCTATGTTAAATTGCCCCTAGGTGTGAATATGTGTATGCATGAACTGACATCCCATCCAGGGTTTATTCCCGCCATGTGCACAGCGTTTCTGGGATAGACTACAGATTCTCCATGACCCTGTCCAGGATAAACTTATGAAAAGTAACTGAGTGAGTGAATGAGAGATCTAGCTAGCTAGCTAGGCAGCACAGGGGTGTCCAATATTATCCAGAAAGGTTCAGTATGGGTGAAGGTTTTCAACTAAGCAGAAGCCACAACTGAATCTATTGAAAGCCAATCTCAACTGATTAAACAGGCGGAATCAGGTGTGGCTCCTTCTTGATTGGAATGAAAACCTGCACCCAGACCGGACCTTTGCGTATAAGCTTGGACACCCCTGATCTACTGTTTAAGAGCAGGTTTCTGAGTAGGTGCTTTCTGTGCTGCTGCCATCAAGTGGTCACATTATTAAACATCTCAAATTGTCTACATACAGTACAACCAAATCTGTTCAAAGTGAATCTATTATGATATATAAACGTGGTAAATTTTGTTTTAGAGGTCTCATACAATAGCTTTAAATTCATCCAAGGTCAAAGCCACTTTAATTTTCTCATAATTTACACTACAGTATCATATTTTTTTCTCACAAACGACTCTCTCAATGATCCGTTCACTTAAACTCCTCCCTTCAGAGAGTCTACGCTGCTCTGATTGGTCAGATGTCCCAGTCTGTTTTCTACAACATAAAATACACCAGTAATACCCCACTCATAATTTTTTAAAAGCTTTTATGTGTATTGAAAAAGGTTATTGCTAACAGGTTGCTAAATGGGACTACAGATGCTGTTGAGGACATTAAAAGTCATCATGCCGAACAGGAAACAACTTTGCAGATAAACTGGTTCTGATGTGCTGTGCACAATTCCCAAAAAAAGAGTAAATCTGTATTATGGAAAATGTTTTAAATCAAGTTTTGAATAGTTGTCGGAAGCTTGGTGATGGTGATGTCATGCGACCATGGTGTAGTTCGTTTATAGCATACGGTTAGCTATTTATTTCTGGCGATTGTATTTAGATTTCAAACTTCAGAAAAGTTGTGATCATTTCTGAAAATTATCTTGATGGCAAAACGTGTTAGTATTGTAAACTTTTGTTGATCACTGAGCTAATCCAAAAGCCTATGGGAAAATTTTTTTGGGGTTTTTGTCGAAGGAACCGTTGTGATGCTAACTTCCTTGTTTCTGAACAAAAGACGACATCATCCCTGCGCCACTCTATTACTGAGGACTAAGATAATAATTTGATTAAGATGTTTACATGAGTCGCTTTTAAAATACTCCTGTCATGTTCCCGTTTTACATGTTTTAGATCATAATTTGATTAAGAGCCATTACATCACCGCCCCATGCCGTCCGGTGTCCCTCCAGAATTTCACGTATCAACATACAGTTTTGGGTGTTTTTATATATTTTTTTTTCAAAATGCTTTAAGTGCAGTTAATTATTTGTCATGCTGTATGTGCAAATAGACATCTGCTTGAAGCCGTGGGCTGCATACCAAACTGCGTACTTAGCACCTATATAGTAGCCAAGATACATGTATTTTTCCCTGCTACAGGCCTATAGTAGGAAATTATGCAGTTTGGGATGCAGCTTTACTCTCTTGTTTGCCGTAAAATGTTCAGAACTGCCGTGTGTGATCGTGTCCTGTCGCAAAATGCGGTGAAAACTCCCACACGACGTTAACAATGTGATTAAGGTGTTTACATGTCTGTAATACACGGCAATAACGCGACTAAAACAGGAGTACTCTACATGTCTTAATTCGATTAGAGCACATGTGTCAAACTCAAGGCCCGTGGGCCAAATATGGCCCGTCAGGTCATTTTATCTGGCCCGCGAAACGCTCTGGGTTCTCCAGTGACTCCAATGTAAACCCGTCCGCGGCTGTAAGAGACGCTCAGAGCAGACGCTCCAGCCGTTCACTCCAGCTCATTCACTCCATTAATAACCCGAACACAGCGATATATGACGCAATGAGCATCAACCAATCAAATCAATAAATAATAACAAATCAATCTGATTGGCAGAGGGTCCTCGGTTCTCCAATCAGATTGAAGCTCACAGCAAATTAGACGCCTAGGGGCATGACAAATCGTCGCTGGTCGAGGATTATGGGTAATGTAGGCCTTTCCGCTATCCAAAACATACAAATAAAACTTTATTTTTCAGAATCTAAGGAGAAAAAAATCATACTGAGAGCCACATAAACCACATCCGCAGCACAGTCACGTGAAGGTGATTTGAAATGGAGAAATCTCCACAAATTAACCTCAACATGGTCAAGAAGAGAAGAATTGATGCACAAGGAAGGCAGTTTCATGAACGATGGGAGAACAAGTACATGTTTGTACTTCAAGGTGAAAAACCAGTATGTCTTCTGTATCATGAGGCGGTGTCAGTCGAGAAAGAGTGCAATCTACCTCAGCATTGTGACACCAAACACGGAGATAAGTTTGGGAAATTTATCCTCCGAGAAAAACAAAGAATTGCAACAGAATTAAAAGGCAAACTGCAGTCGCAGCAGAATGTGCTCACAAAAGCTACAGCCGAAAATGATATAGCAGTGAAAGCAAGTATTATTGTGGCTGAAACATCGCCCGAGATTCAAAGTCTTTTTCACAGGGTGCATTTTTGAAGCAGTGCATGCTAAAGGTGTGTGAGCGGGCATGTGAACAGGCTGGTGAGAGGGTGTGTGAGCGGGCGTGTGAGCAGGTGTGTGAGCGGGCGTGTGAGCGGGTGTGTGATCGGGCGTGTGAACGGGCGTGTGAGCGGGCGTGTGAGCAGGTGTGTGAGCGGGCGTGTGAGCAGGTGTGTGGGCAGGCGTGTGAGCAGGTGTGTGAGTGGGTGTGTGAACAGGTGTGTGAGCGGGCGTGTGAACGGGCGTGTCCCGACCAGACACACACTTTTCAAAATGTCCGTGTGTCAAGAAACACCATCACGGACCGAGTTATGGAGTCAGCTGGACATTTAGCAACACCGCTGGCCGAAGAGACACGCAGCTGTCTATTATCTGTGGATGAAAGCACAGACAACATGGATACAGCGCATCTCTCCATCTTTAATAGAGGCATGAAGCCGGATCTCTCTGTCATTGAGGAGCTCTTGGATGTAGCTGCCATGCATGGGACAGTTCTGATGCAGTGCACAAATCCATAAGTAAAAATAAGTTGCGTGGGAATAGTTGGTGGGACTAACTACAGATGGTGCACCTTCCATGTGTGTTGGAAAAAAGTTCTGAGTGAAGTTAAGGGTTAAGATCATAACTAGTTTATAATATTTTTCTTTATTTGCTTTAATAGTTTGAACACTGATTCAAGTAATGTGGGTTTCAAACTGAGCATAAAATTTTTACATCTGTGCAAATGCATATGTAATGTTTAAGTTGAATACATTATTGAATTATTGAATATGTTATTTAACAATATAATAAAGTGTGGCTTACTTTATTTTAAATTACATTGCATTTTGTTACATTCATACTGTTAATGTGGCCCATCGAGGGCAACCATAATGCTGATGTGGCCCTCGGTGAAAATGAGTTTGACAACCCTGGATTAGAGCTTACTTCGAGTATGACCTTAATCAGATTAAAGTAATTAAAAATTGTTGTTTACATGGTAGTTTCTTAATCACAGTATTGTCATAATCGGGTTAATATTGGATTATTGTTGTCCATGTAAACGCACTGTATGACTCCATTTGTGGTGCACTTTGATTTTTTAAACTTTGCAGACTTGTTACATTCACACACAGCTATATAACACACTTTATGAAAGATAATACAGTATCTAAAAAGCATAATAGGTGCTCTTAAATATCACACCAAGTGTCCTCACACAGATTTCAAGTTTCAAAATGTCCATATGTTGTAGTGACACTCATAATGAGGAAGATCGTGAAGAAATGATGTAAAGCAAAGATGCCTTGAAAAACAATTCCTAATAATACATATAAAAAAAAGAATAGAAAACATTTTTCTTTTTAAAATAAATAAATAAACAAACCAAACCAAGTGTTTGACTTCAACACTGACTTCCTTCATCAGGAACATCGTCTGCTTCCTTTTTCCCTCCATTTTAGAGAATCTTCTGGAGACGTTGTCTGTTTCACTCACGTCTGGTTCTGCATGAAAAGGGTGGGGGGTCAAAACAGCCTCCATTATGTTTTTAATTGAAAAAGTGTGCTATAAATTAATATTAGGCTGTAATTTTCAGGCATATTTCTTTTTAAAATTGAATTTCTTTGTAAAGACTTTCCTTTGACAGTTATTTAAAAATAATAGCTCCTGTGTCATAGTTATACATGAGGCAAAACCAAAATGCATATGTTTTATGTAAAGTGTATTGGGCGGCTGTGGCTCAGTCGGTAGAGCGGGTTGTCCACTAATCCACTAACCGTGGGGTTGGCGGTTTGAATCCCGGCCCGGGTGATCCCATGCCGAAGTGTCCTTGGGCAAGACACTGAACCCCAAGTTGCCCCCAATGGCAAGCTAGCACCTTGCATGGCAGCTCTGCTACCATTGGTGTGTGAATGTGCTCTTATTTGAAAGTCGCTTAAAATGTAAAAATGATATTTCTGTAAAGCTGCTTTGAGACAATGTACCATTGTAAAAAGCGCTATACAAATTGATAAATTAAATTAATTAAATTAAATGTACTTCTAGATTCACATCATTAACAGTGCATCCTCAGTAGTTACCTGTAAACATAGAAAGATATTTCAACTCACAACACACACAAAAACAAATCTAATCTTTGTTAATAAATGTAAATAGATTATGCTAGCCAACTATCCACAGGCGGAAGTGCTATTAGCATTACTATCCATTTCTCCACAGAAAATCTCATTATAAATATCTTTAGTGTCACATTTTTTGCTTGTGTGTCTAGATGTAAAAGGATGTCTTGAGTTCAGCCTCATCCTCTTCTCAGTATTATAAAATTAAAAAATAAATGCATTTGTGGGTCATGAAACTGAGTCATTCCACTATTACCTCCATGTGTGATGGTGAAGTTCTATACCCATAACCTCAAGTAACTATGTAAGATAAAAACACACTGTATTGTTCTGTAATAGGACAATAACCAAGGACCAAGTGTTTTATTTATCTTATACCATAGCAATTTGCCTTTGATTACTGCTTTTTTTATTAATTAAAAGGATCACACATCATGCTTCTCAGTCTTACTTTTCTTCACCAGCCTGGTTACAAAGGCCCAAATGCTGTCCTGAACATGTGGAAGTTACAGATTTTCCTCTGACTGTTACAAAGTGCTGACACTGTAGACTCCTTCATAAAAAAGCATAACCTTTTCAAACCTTTAATCCAATTATGCTGTTGCTATAAAATGTGTGCATTAATATAAACCTGTGATTTGCAGCTGCACTACTGCCAGAGCTGCCGTTACAGAAAACTAAAACAATCTAGGACACACCAGGTATAACGGTAAATATTTAATGCTACCTAATAATGAGGATCAGCAAGAAATTACACATCTGATTTGCAACATTTTATTTGCAACAAATTATTAGTCCACAAATATATTTCAACACTGTAAAAACTTGTCAATAAATCAAGGAAATGCTATTATGTTTAAAACATATGCTGTACATGATGAAAATCATGTTAAGTGTACTTTGGTTTGTTGTACAAAATGGAAAATAATTATGCACTACTTGCTAGTCACATTTATGTCAACATATGAAAATAATAATAATAATATAAATAATAATAATTATTATTATTACAATAACAAGTATTTGAAAGGGTAGGTCTATAATTCAACACTGCTTGAAATATATCTGTTCAATATCAAGATAAAATTTTCATGATACATCAAACACCTCAAAGCATCAAATTCGCTTTTATTAAATTTGGTTCATTTATTTATTTTAGTGCAAAAGTTCACAATGGTGAAAATTAAAAACCAGGCCACAACATGTGCAGAATACCTGTTAAGAACAAGTGGAATTATTAATAAACTTTGTACCTTATTTAAAATATATATTAAAAAAAGTGTGTATTTTGATTGGCACACTATGGTTTTTTAATCGTGTGATGCTTTCTAATGAACAGAAAGGATTTAGGATACAGTAGATATCGACTACATTCACGCTCAAAACAAATGGCATATTAATCTACAACTTCTTAAAACAAAAAGCAGCAATTGGACATCTAATAAATCTTAAGGCCATTTGAGAACTACCTGAATCCGAACCCTTAACGAAGATCCAGTGTTAATGTTGCGAAGCAACCTAGAAGGCACACTGAAATTAAGGAAAGACATAAAACACAAACAACATGGCTACATCCATTAAATGGCACACTACCATCATGTCTAGATTTTGAAAAGAACATAATAAATAAAGACGAGCCTAAACGTAAACCAAACATATGTGCTTTTCTGGTAAACGGACAAGCATACATTTCACAATTCCACCTGAGCCTTAGTTTGAGCACATAATGATGCAAGAGGTGAAGATACTCCAAGGAGACGTGACAACGTGCTGATTTCCTTCACCAAATCCTGAAATACATAGTGACTGCTTTTCACATTTGAGATCATTCCAAGTCTGTAACAGAATTTGGAGTATTTGTACTGCGACTGTTGAGACCCAGTCAACATGATGGAGCTGCTTTCCCACCAGAGAGAAGGTGAAGGTCACGCATGAGCCAGGTCCATCTCCTCCAGCAGGCCATGCTTGCCCAGGTGGTAACGTGCCAGATCTTTCCTGGTCACCAGACCCATGACCTTTAACACAAATACACAGCGCATGGTAAGAATACTACACATTCAACACAGTCTAACAGCAAAGTGTTTTATTCCTCTCAATTCACTGACAATTAAAATTTATATTTATTAAAAAACGTCATACTTCTACATCACTTTTTTTTCTCTCTCTTGAAGAAAAAACCCTGCAGCTTGTCATGTTCGAAAAATGTAGCAACAGCTTTACAAAATCACAGTACACACTTCATTAATTAATGAACAGAGGATAAATCAGTGAAAGTCTGTGATAAAAGTTGTGTGAACAAGTTTTACAATCATAGAACACAGAGAAAAAAATTAACCACTGTTACACACAAAAACCCAAACGGAGGTCAGTAGTTCCATGCAATCAGCAGAAACGGATAAGCAGCACATTCTACACTGTGCTTTTACTGACCAGAGACCACGGCCCCGCCATGGCTCACAAAACTTTGTGAAAGTTCAAAGTTAACCTAGAGTTAACTTTTTCAAGTCAGCACACAGTCAGCACAAAGTGAAGGTAAGCACTATCAGAAGCAAATGTGTCTCTTCCACAAAGATATTGTATAGTAGCACTAATACAACACTTGTATTGTTCTCCGCTTGATATATCATTTTGCTTGTATTTCCTCATTTGTAAGTCACTTTGGATAAAAGCATCTGCTAAATGAATAAATGTAAATGTATTTGTAATGATAAAGTACAATGTTTGGTTTACAATTTGTGCAGGTTATTAATGTATAAGTAAGGAAGAATATACATAATTTACACATATCCAAAGCCTAAGTGTGTTCTTATCCAACCTCAATATTGTTGCCAACATCTATTGCTGTGATTAAGGGATGTTTAATTCCAATTTATTCTTTTATTAATTTGGCCATAATTGCAATATTTTTCATACTTAAATAAGGTTTATAGTATAATATTTAGAATAATATAATATAATAGAATATAATAGAATAATATTTGTCAATTGAAGCTTTATTTAAATTCATTAAAAAAATGAATTTAAATAAAGCTTCAATTGACAAATATTATTCTATTATTATTTGTTTATTTATTTTTTTAACATCTCTGGGAACCGTCACCTTATCGTGGTGAAGAGGTTTGAGTGTCCCTATGAACCTGAGGGCTGTATTGTCTGGAGCCTTGTGCTCCTGGTAGGGTCTCTCAAGGCAAAGTGGTCTCAGGGGAGGGGCCAGACAAAGAATGGTTCAAAAACCCTCATGAATAAAATTAAAAGAGGAGGAAATACCCTGCCCGGAGGAAGCCCGGGGCCCCTGTCTGGTGCCAGGCCCAGAGGGAGGGCCCGACTGCGAGCGCCTGGTGGCTGGGTTTGCCACGGAGCCCAGCCGGGCAAAGCCCAAAAAAGCAACGTAGCACGCCCTTCTACATCCTATGGGCCCACCACTCGTGGGGTGAACCGTGGGGGTCGGGTGCGCTGCTAAACGGGTGGCAGTGAAAGTCAGGGGCCTCGACGGACCAGACTTGGGCGGCAGAGGCTGGCTCTGGGGACGTGGAACGTCACCACTCTGTGGGAGAAGGAACTGGAACTTCTGCGGGAGGTGGAGCACTACCAGTTAGATCTGGTGGGGCTTACATCTACGCACAGTTTCGGGTCTGGAACTGTAATCCTGGATAGGGGATGCTCACAAGTCCCCGGCTGAGCGCCGTTACGTTAGAGTTTACACCGGTGGACGAGAGGGTCGCCTCCTTGCGCCTACGGGTTGTGGGGGGGATAAACTCTGACTGTTGTCTGTGCATATGCACCGAACACCAGTTCAGAGTACTTGGAGAGTACTTGGCCTTCTTGGAGACCCTGAATAGAGTCCTGTATGGGACACCAACAGGGGACTCCATAGTTCTGCTGGGGTACTTCAACGCGCATGTGGGCAATGATGGAGATACCTGGAGAGGCGTGATTGGGAGGAACGGCCTTCCTGATCTTTACCTGAGCGGGCATTTGTTATTGGACTTCTTTGCTAGTCATGGACTGTCTATAACAAATACCACGTTCGAACATAAGGAGGCTCATAAGTGTACGTGGTAACAGAGCACCCTAGGCCGAAGGTCGATGATCGATTTTGTAATTGTATCATCTGATCTGAGGCCGCATGTTTTGGACACTCGGGTGAAGAGAGGGGCGGAGCTGTCAACTGATCACCATCTGGTGGTGAGTTGGATCAAGGGGTGGGGGAAGACTCGGGACAAACCTGGAAAGCCCAAACGGGTAGTGCGGGAGAACTGGGAACGTCTCGAGGAGGCCCCTGTCCGTGAGATCTTCAACTCCACCTCCGGCTGAATTTCTGGCATCCCTGTGGAGGTTGGGGGCATTGAACCTGAGTGGGCAATGTTCAAAGCCTCCATTGCTGAAGCTGCGGCAGAGAGCTGTGGTCTCAATGTCTTAGGTGCCTCAAGGGGCGGTAACCCTCGAACACCATGGTGGACACCGGTGTTCAAGGAAACCGTCCGACTGAAGAAGGAGGCCTTCCGGGATGTGTTATCCCGGTCGACTCCGGAGGCAGTTGCAAGGTACCGACAGGCCAGAAGGGCTGCAGCTTCTGCCGTGAAAGAGGCAAAGCAGTGGGTGTGGGAGAAGTTCGGAGAGGACATGGTGGAGGACTTTCGGTCGGCACCGAGTTGTTTCTGGAAAACCATCCGCCACCTCAGGAAAGGGAAACGGGGAACCATCCAAGCTGTGTACAGTAAGGATGGGACGCTGTTGACCTCAAC
>JAFFST010045516.1:39970-54391 GCA_022414735.1 Noturus placidus
GGGTGAGAAGCTCGGCTATCCGAGAGGAACTCAGAGTCGAGCCGCTGCTCCTTTGCATTGAAAGGAGTCAGTTGAGGTGGTTCGGGCACCTGGTAAGGATGCCCCCTGGGCGCCTCTCTAGGGAGGTGTTCCAGGCACATCCAAATGGGAGGAGACCTTGGGGAAGACCCAGGACTAGGTGGAAAGACTATATCTCCACACTGACCTGGGAACGCCTCAGGATCCCTCAGTCAGAGCTGGTAAATGTTGCTCAGGAAAAGGAAGTTTGGGGTTCCTTGCTGGAGCTGCTACCCCTGCGACCCGATTACGGATAAGCGGTTGAGGATGGATTTTTTTTTTAAATAGAAATATTTATAATTCTAATTACTTAATTATATTGATTTATAATAAACATTAAAGTCGAAAAAGCAATTATGGTGAAAACTTCAAAATGATGGTAGAATGTCCCAAAGGAAATTTGTGGCAGCTTGCTCAAAATAATACACACAGAAGATTTGGAGAAAAACAAAAACAAAAACAGCATTTCCAACATAGCACTTCAACATTTTTATAAACTAGGGCACTCGTTCCTTACCCTGTTCTCTTCATCAATCACCACCAAGTGCCTGAGCCCCAACGCCCGGAATAACTTAAACACACGAGGGAGGGATGTCTCCTAGATACATAGATAAATTAAATAAATAAATAAATAGTTAGCATGAGCTTATATAAAACAGAACTACACTGGTGTTAGTGAAACCAGGATCAGAGAGCAGACCTGAAGTACGGTGTAGGGGGTGGGGTTCATAAACTCAGTCAGGTCCATCATGCACTCTCGCTCATCCTGAGAGACGTGGATAGACTGGATGGGGGGGAAACGGGGATACGCGTCCCTGAAGTCCTTTAGCCGCAGTCTGCGCCGGCCCAATTGAGAGTGCGCCCTCTCCACAAACACCTATACACACACGGTCATTTCACTGACTACGTTTACATGGACAGCAATAATCAAATTATTGACCGTATTCAGAAAAAGACAATATTCTGACTAAGGTGTTTACATGAGTCGCTTTTAGAATACTTCTTTCATGTTCCTGTTTGACATGTTATAGAACATAGATCGATTAACGTCCCCACACCACGCCGTCTGACGTTCCCTCCAGAATATCATGCATCAACATACAGTTCGACTTCTTTATGGTACCGTATACAGTTTTGGGTGTTTTCAATTTTTATTTTACGAAAGCTTCAAGTGCAGTTAATTATTTGTCATGCTTTATGTGCAAATAGACGACTGCTTGAAGCCGTGGGTCTATATAGTAGCCAAGATACATGTATTTCTCCTACTATATAGTAGGTAAATACATGGTTTCAGACGTAGCTGTGCCCGCTTGTTTACAGTCAAACGGTTGAGCACTGCCGTGTGTGTACTGTACATGTCCTGTCTCACAATGCGGTGAAAACTCACACGACATTAAGTGTGATTAAGGTGTTTACATGTCTATAATGCATGTAATGCAATTACTCCGTGTCTTAATTCGCTTAAGTCAGATTAAGGTAATCAATAATCACTGTTTACATGGTAGTTTCTTAATCAGAGTATTGTCTTAATCAGGTTATTGTTGTCCATGTAAACGTGCTGATTAACATTTGTATTACTAAATAATGATAAACCTCACCCAAACCTTAAAACCAGTAACCAAATGTAAAACCTTGCTCTGAGCTTTCAGTTAAATTGTTTTTTTTTTTTCATATAAAATCGATTTTCCAAATGTTCTCAGAATCCTTATTCTAATTAGTCTACATATAAGATCATTAAATCATTGTTGAATCATTTTCTAGAACAGCAGATCTGACAGTAATGCAGCTTAAAATTGCAGGTTTATAATAATATAGTAATTAAACTTGTGATTATATTGAGATTCTATACACCATAGTGTCATGCGAGTATGTTGAACAGCCATGCTGACCTTATGTTTGAGCAGGACGATGAGCTGAGAGCGGAGGATGAGGCCACAGAGCTTCCCAGGCTGCACAAACAAACAGAAAAAACTCCAGCTCCAGATGGACACATTACAGAAATCCAAAGTGGCCAAATATAGAAAATCAGTTTGCCATCCCCAACCCATCCTTAGCATACACAGGAAATGGTAGGTACCTCGTCATCTGTGCCAGCCTGCATGATTACAGGAAAACCGTTGTGATTAGTGGACATGGCGCTGAGGATGTCCACTATGATCCCCACCTTCTCCACTCTCCTAAAGCAGGTGACCGGAGAGCTCATGACTTCTCTATTGGACAGAAAAGAACATGGAAAATGTCATCAGTCTTGTTTATTGTACAAGTCTTACGAGGACATCATTTTCACTTTGATAAAGTACAGTACTTTGACCAAGTACAGTATCTCAAAAACTTGAAACCAGAAATCAATAACAGGGCCAGAAAAATGTAAAAACACTTGTCTGACACAAACCACCGAAGTTTACAGAACGCTAATGTGTAGGCAGTACCCGAGTGTAGGAAATACTCATGTGTAGGGAACACTGAGCACTGACGTGTAGGGAACACTGAGCACTGACGTGTAGGGAACACTGAGCACTGAGGTGTAGGGAACACTGAACACTGAGGTGTAGGGAACACTGAACACTGAGGTGTAGGGAACACTGAGGTGTAGGGAACACTGAGGTGTAGGGAACACTGAACACTGACGTGTAGGGAACACTGAACACTGACGTGTAGGGAACACTGAACACTGAGGTGTAGGGAACACTGAGGTGTAGGGAACACTGAGCACTGACGTGTAGGGAACACTGAGCACTGACGTGTAGGGAACACTGAGCACTGACGTGTAGGGAACACTGAATTGTTCAGAACACTCAAGTGCTCGGAATGCTGAACTGTTTTGTTCGGAATACTAAGTACATATGAAACCAGTGCACTATGGTTATATTAGATATCTAAGCAACTGTCCCATTTGCACAGAGAAAAAACATCTACGGAATGCATCGCGTCCTCATGTTCAGAATACTGATGTTAAACGCTGCAAGTGAGTTAATCAGTAAATATATCACCAAGAGGACCTGAAGTAATGTTGCATTACAGGAAGAAATAAAATCAAGCTTGTTGTTCTTTGTCTGATGGCCAAAAGAGTCCGGTTTAGTGAGGCTAAAAATTTACACTACCTGGCAGTTAGCCAGTGAGAAGTAGCAGGGGCTTCCCAGTGGAGGAATGGAACACTCTGCAGCTTAATGTGTACATCGTAAAGGCCCTGTGAATGATAAAACCACAACGATATGCAAATACACGCTTTTGGACTAGAATAAACAAAAGTTTGGATTCAAAATTTTAGTCAAAATTTGTATGATGGACATGATTAACAATACGCACTTCTATGAAATAATCCCCCACGATCTTGGCAGTCATCAGCACTAGCATGATGGGCAGGCCGTATGTCACGTTTCCGGTAGCTTCCACCAAGATGACCGTAAGGCTCAGGGTCATTCTGACAATGCCTCCTGAAAAACCCCATGAAAAAAAAAACTTTCATTTCTTACGTTCATGTGATACTGTAACACAGTAAGACAACACAAGGAAGCTTAGAACAAAGACGCTGTCATGAACATTACAGAAACATCTCTGACTCACCGAGTTGGGCCGCAGCTCCCATTAGGGCGTACTTTCCTGGATCTGCCCAAATCTTAACAAACAACAGAAGACAGTCACACAACAAGGCTCAGCTGATCTGACAGTGCAGTCATAGATCTTACCCACAAAACAGGATCCACTTAGACAGAACAAAGAAAGGTTTAAATAATGTGATTAAAAAGCATAGAACAGAAACAAATTCAGGTTTTTATAAATCAACCAAAAAACATCATACTTTTGATCCATATATAGTTATATAATGTGTTGGACATCCATGAAACAAATTCGTTCCTGTTCTCACTTATATTATAGCAGCTATAAACAGTCCTTCTGTTACTGGCCTCTTTTATTCTCTCTCAAAGTTAATAAGACAAAAGAAAAGACAAACCACAGCTTATCATGTTACAGAGAAACAGCAAAGAGGAAACTCCTCCATCCTATGCCAAGGCGCTGAGACTGGAGACTCCTTTAAATAAACTTCTCCTTATAGAAAACATCACCAAATCAACAATTACATACATTTTTTAAAAATCTGTTTATGTGAGGTGTCCTCTGTAAAAGTCCCTGTGAATGAGGTGCGGATATAGAAACGATTACAGATCAGAACCAGCACATTTTTGGGGCAGTGGTGGCTTAGCAGTTAAGGCTCTGGGTTACTGATCGGAAGGTCGGGGTTCAAGCCCCAGCACTGTCAAGCTGCCATTGTTGGGCCCTCTGAACAATAAGATTTGTTGTGCATTGGTACACTTCAAAAGACTTCTATCTAGTTGATTATATCTTTCAGCTATATAGCTTATTTTTATTTTTGTCCTTGCATCATTTCCTGGCAACGCTCCAAGCTGATCTAATACCTCCAAAGGCTATTTAACAACAAATATCAGTCAACATGTTGAGTTTTTTTCCTTGCAGAACGTGAAGCATGATATACTTTCTGTATAAAAGGAACATTTCCAACACAAAATCATACTCATCTCATATTCCATCATAAAAAGGTCAGTTGTAGATGCCTTGATGAGGGTTCTGTTAGGACGAAATAAATAGTGTCTCTTTATGTAGTTCTTAAACTCACTGTATTATTATTGGGGGACATTAAGGGGAGCAGGATGCCGAAGAGTCGCCCCCATGCCGCCCCGATGAGAAGCGAGGGGATGAAAACCCCCGCTGACACGGCCAGGCCATATGTCCAGCACGCCAGGAAGAAATAGGTCAGGGTGAAGAGTCCCAGAGTCTGCACGTTATAAGTGCCTGTGAAGAGGAGGAGGAGGAGGAGGAGGAGGAAAAATACAAATTAAAAATAGTGACAGAGAAGCAGAATTATTACACCTTTACATAAATCCCATGTCACCTAACATCAATAAACCTGGACAGACATCGCATGCGTAGACAAGGAACAATGTTTTAATATTTAATGCATCACTGCTTTCAGTGAGAATGTTTTAAAGGAATAAGAATGGTTTCTGTGGGCTGTACCAAGTGATTGGTCAGACAGTGTTGATTGATTTTCTAGAATAGCAGCTCTGACAATAGTGCAGCTACAAATTACAGGCTTATATTAAAGAGTTCCATCTATACTGACAAACATTACTTTTTCTATGCTAAAGGCTCATTCACAGGGTGCTGCTTTCTGTATGGCAACACTTATTTAAGATGTGCAGAAGGATTAACTGCATTACACTAGGAGCACTCACTCGCTCACTCACTCACTCACCTACCTGGTGGACTATGAAACAGACTCCTCACACTCTTCTCAGGTGTGTTGAAGAATGCCGTTGCCATTGCGTTATATTCTCCATCAGCACAAAAGAGCTAAAAAATAAAGTTATTCTCTAAACTGTGAAGTCTGGATTTTCACGTTATATTTAAACAATTTCTTCTAGTATCGCACCACCATTAACAGAGCATTTGAATATTATATTATTTATTTTTTCAATCTGAAATAAAATATCCACCTGTAGAGAATATTCCTCCGATGATTCCTTCAGCGGCTGGCAGTCGGTCGAGAAATAAATCATGGTGAAGGACACGGTGGCCGAAACGGCAGCCACCAGCATGGCCTCCATCACCTGCAGACACCGCCGGTGCACGTACCTGAGAAAAACAGTTCAGTTTATGGTTCATAAGTCAACATTTGAATGAATTTTGACATCTCCAGCTTGCGTCGCCTTTACCTGAGGCTTTACCTGATTCGGAAAATAGTCAGCCAGTAATTGAGGACGTTAAACAGCGCTCCCAGAATGCCACCTGACAAGAGAAGACGGAGAAAGTGGAAAAATCTGATTGGTTCACGTGTTTTTAATAATAGCGCTATTAAATAAACATTAGGATAGCTTTAGCTTACCGATGGCTCCCATGCATATGAACAGAGGAATCTCATAGATACTATACTGCACACTCTGCAAAAAACAAAAAGAAAAATGTTCACCAAAAAAACAACAAACATTATCTGTCAGCACTGTTTTAAAAAGTTCACAATTTCCTCCTAAACTGGACATCATAAACATCCCTCACTTGTTAGGTATGGTAACCAAACATCAGCTCCACTTGGGGTAAAGGGGAAAAAAACATTGAGTACATTTCTTTTCTTGGCCATAATATCACTTAACAATAAACAAAAAAAAAAAAAAAAAAAAAAAACATGACTTAACTTTAAGCTTCAGGGAAACTGATGTGCACTCTCAGAATTGCAAGTAACGTCTAAACATTTCAAATGTAAAAAAAAACCTAAACCAAAACAAAGGCATTACCATTATTATAGTTCGATTTATTAGAGTTCAAGTTATTAGAGTTTGTTGCATTATTAGAATCCAGTTGTTTATGTTAATTGATTTGTGAGAACTGAGTTTTTAAAGATATTAAAGAGGTCATTTGTGATTTATTTCAGTTAGAGCGATTAGTTATTGATTTGTATCATATTTAAGTTGTTAGTTATTAGTTGTTGAGTTATTTGAATCATTGTTTTCAGAGTTATTTGAATTTTAGAGTTATTAGATATTATATATTAGTCATTGAGGTGGCTGTGGCTCAAGTGGTAAAGTGGGTTGTCCACTAATTGTAGGGTTGGCGGTTCAATTCCGGGTCCACATGCAGAAGTGATATTCGAGTTATTACAGTTATTAGTTAGAGTTATTAGACTATTAAAATTGTTAATTATTTGAGTTGTTAGTGGTTAGTGGTACCATACTTCCCGGACTATAGAGCACACCTGAATATAAGCCGCACCCACTAAATTTAAAAAGAAAAAAAAAATGTACATATACAGTGGTGTGAAAAAGTGTTTGCCCCCTTCCTCATTTCCTGTTCCTTTGCATGTTTGTCACACTTAAGTGTTTCGGAACATCAAACCAATTTAAACAATAGTCAAGGACAACACAAGTAAACACAAAATGCAATTTGTAAGGAAATGAGGAAGGGGGCAAACACTTTTTCACACCACTGTATAGGCCGCACCTGTCTATAAGCCGCAGGTGTCCACGTTGTAACACGAGATATTTACACAGAAAGATGTTACACAAAAAGATTCTTTTTTTAACTTTTAAATGCTTTCTGAACAGTGCCAGTAACATGGCTGATTAAAAAAATAAAAGAATACAGTTGCCCATCAGGAATAGTCATTGATCTATCTTCATCTTCCTCCTGCGCATTACAAACATCACACTTCCTCAATCTCTCTTTTTTTGTCGCTCTCAATGTCACCTACGTCTCGAGGCAAATTCGCCCGTGAGCTTGTGCTGTCCTCTTTAGCAGTCCAGCTTTTCGTGTGTTTTCCATAATGAGGGTGTGTTCATGAAGCGCAAAATGACTGATCTGAAGAATTTAATGTGAGTGCATTTGATTTAATTTCATTTCATTGGTCCACTGTGACCTGTTCGGTAATTTCATTGGTCCGATGTGACGAGGCTAAATGTTTCGGCTGCATGAAGTTCTTTAGCCCGTAAAAATCTATAAATTAGCCGCATCATTGTTTAAGCCGCAGTGTTCAAAGCATGTGAAAAAAGTAGCGGCTTATACACCGGAAAATACGGTATTTGAATTGTTAGTTACTTGTGTTGAGTTGCTAATAAAGTTACTTGACTTGTTAGTTATCTAACTTTGTCAGTTGTTAGAGGTTAGGGTTGAGCTGTTAGTTATTACAGTTACTTAAATAGTTAGAGTTATTAGTTATTTAAGCTGTTAGAGTAGAGTTAGGTTCATTTGAGTTGTTAATTCTATAAGGTATTTGAATTGTTAGAGTTATGTCAGTTATTTGAATTCGAGTTAATAGTTGTTAGAATTAAATTAATTTGAGAACTTACTTCCAAGGTAAACCCGCCAAAGTTGATGAGACCAGGGTTGGAGAGCTCGCCCAGTTTCCCTTTGTAGAAACTCATGAAGAAGTTCAAGGTAAAGGTGGAGATCATCGATGCAAAGAACTAGTTTAAAAAAAAAAATTTAAGAATCTGAAGATATCCCTGCTGGAGGTCTACTCTGTCAATACTGAAAATCTGACACTTTAAAAACATGACTTTCACATGTCTTTCTGTACAGGTCACAAGGGTCGGCATATTAAAACCTCATTTATACCTGGCCATTGTTTGCATCTTGCATCTGGATTTAATCATGTGAAGACATTAACTATGTGTCACTGGTTAAGTGGCTAGATGCAAAATAAATGCAAAAATGTAAAATGCAAATCAGATCATAAAGCCTGACTACCTACTAACTAACTTCCGGTGGTGTTCCTCTCTTCAACATCTATGAGGGATGCTAAAGATGACCGCTGCATCAATGATATCTGTTGCCCAGTGTGTGGATGGATTTACATTTACCTTGGATAACTGGTGCCTAATATTCGTTCCAAGTGGTTTACATTTACATTTATTCATTTAGCAGACGCTTTTATCCAAATTGAGAGCACACTCACACACCAATGATAGCAGAGCTTCCATGCAAGGTGCTAGCTTGCCATCGGGGGCAACTTAGGGTTCAGTGTCTTGCCCAAGGACACTTCGGCATGGGATCACCCAGGCCGGGATTCGAACCACCAACCCCACGATTAATGGATTAGTGGACAACCCGCTCTACCGACTGAGCCACAGCCACCCTATTTGAGTGTTGATTGGATTTAAATCTGTTTTAAATGCATCTTCTGTGTTGACAAATTCAGCAGGATTATGTTGATAACACAGTACCCTATTTCGTATACAGTATAGAGTACTAATTGTGATTATAAAAAATTCCAATCTATGAGTGTGTACATCACTCACAATCCTCCAGGTGAGCATCTGATTCCAGAAAGATGCGCCTTCCTCTAAACTGAACAGGACTCCACCTGTATGAAAGAGGAGGACAAAACATGTGAACCTGAGATAAGGAAACAGTTGATTTCATATTTACTGCTGGTAATGCAATAGAATCTGGACCTCTGATATAGCGCAAGTCTATGGAGTCATCGGATTTAGACAGATAACCGTCTTTAAATTAGCTTTGTTACAGATGTCAAAAAAACTGATCTCTTTCTCTCATATCTGTCTGAGAGGAAAACTTCTAGTCATATATCATAGAGGTCCTTTAGGACAATGTAAATATCAACCTGATGAATCAGGTTAAAAAGTTGTGATTAAAGTTGTGAAATGTTTTCGGCAGCCAAACTGAAATAAAAAAAGTTCAGTTATCAAAAGTATGGCTGATTATCTTATAGGTTGAAAAAGGCTGTAATCAGCAATAAATAACTAAAAGTTCATGGTACAGCTGATGACCATTTAGCTCAATAAACAGCTAGAAATGGACAAAATGACAACTAAACAAAGAGCTCACAGTAAGCGCAGAATGTGCTAAATCTTCCAGTAATGCAACTCAGCCACTGCAGTGTCAGCTACCATAGACACACATTAAAGCGTCCTCCTTTTATAGGGTTCCACTAATTTTGTCCTAATTGAATGAATTGTCTTAAATTATGTATTTCTTTCTTTCAAGTCATTCACATCAATCAACATGTGTTTTTCAAAATTTGTATGAGATCTGTGTGTGTGATTGTAATAAACAAGCGATTTAAACAGCGTACTATAAAACCACAGAAACTCATCACCAATTATACGTTTTGAAACTGATCAAGGTTCACATTAATAGTGTCCCTATGTAAACTTACACAAACTCAGAGGCAAACGTTTTTCCAAACTAACCGGATTTTCATAAATACTACACTTCCTGTGTCAATGCTCCTGCGAACCATTTACGAATAGTATAAATGAGGCCCGAAGTGTGTAAGGTGTCTCACCGACAGGAGCTCCGAAAGCAGCAGAAACTCCAGCAGCAGCTCCGGCGGAGACAAAATCCCTTTTCTCCGTGTCCCTGCGGAAATACTCGAAGATCTGCACACAGTCAGACGATTATGACATCACAAGCAACATGGCCGACGTCCGAATATTACACATGAACCCAAAAATTTCATATCACACACTACGTTTTTTACCTTGAAGTCTCTTTTGAGAGACGTGCTCCTGCCCTGGGACACACCAGCTGCCACGACGGCTCCCGAGTGAATCATTGGCCCTTCCTGTTGGGAAAAAGAAGACCAGAGAAATTAAGTTTCAGGCATACCCATGCAACTGTCATAATATTCGCAGATATTTTCCCAGTCTTTATTATAGAAAGTGAAAGGACATGTTTCAGATCGGTGCCACTCATGAGCAGAATCATGAGACCGAGATAGACCGACACGAGACTCGTGGCCTGGGATAATATTTTGATAACATTTTAGGACGAAAACAAACCGTATTAGATCATGAGAAGCAAATGACGACAATTTGTACAATAATTTTAATTTATATATAATAGACAAACAATGCCAACATAATTTGATATTCACTTGCAGAGGAAATGTGACCTGCTTTTTGTCTTACCTTCCCCACAGCGAGACCTCCAGCCACTGAGCAGATCACACCACACACTTTCACCAGAAGTGTCTGCAAGAAAACATGCAAACACATGAACACACACACACACAGTTGGCATGACCAACTAATTCCTGTGTCAGATATTGTATTACTCCAAGACCACTGTAATACAATGTCTGAGACAGAAACTGTACGTCTTTTTCACTTCCTCTTTCAGGCATAATCATATTTACAGGAACAAATAAGATTTTTGAACAGTGCTCTCTTTGTATACTTCCTGCAAAAATATTGGTACCCTTTAGGTGAGCCACCAAAAAAATGTTCTTAGACTTTATAAAATATAAGATGATTTAAATAATAATAATAATAAATTTTACACAAACAAAAACTACTCATCTTTCCTCAAACTAAAAACAATTCTTGTAAGAATTTTTGTTTTTATAGTATTATCTTCACTTAAAAAGTACGTGCTAAAATTGACTCCCCTGAAGAACAACATTGATAAATGACAAACTGCATTTTTTTGTTCTATTATTTTACCTAAAAAATATATTAGCAAAAATATTGACACCCTTAGTGAATGTTCTTAAAAACACCTAGATTTTATTTGTTATTATCCGTATTTGGGGAATTTGTTTGTATTGACTCCTTTGACTAAACAGGATGTTACAAAGATGTAAAATCCCTTCACCTTTCATCATTATGGGAGGAAACAAATTGGGTTTGTGAACAGTACCCTACTTATTTATTATATTTATTATTTATATTTATTCATTTATTCAGCAGACGCTTTTATCCAAAGCGACTTACAAATGAGAGCACACTCACACACCAATGGTAGCAGAGCTGCCATGCAAGGTGCTAGCTTGCCATCGGGGGCAACTTAGGGTTCAGTGTCTAGCCCAAGGACACTTCGGCATGGGATCACCCGGGCCAGGATTCGAACCACAAACCCCACGATTAGTGGACAACCCGCTCTACCGACTGAGCCACAGCCGCCCTACTTGTATACTTCCTGCAAAAGTATTGGCATCTTTTATGAGTGTGATCTGAACAAGTCAGGAAATGAATTTGAAAATACATAAGCAGTTAAATTAGCACAATTAGGATAAAATAAATATATATATTTATTTGGTTTATGCAGTTGTAAATTTATCAGAAACTATACAAGTGATTATACTGCTCCCCATGCAGTCAGGAAGATGTTGAGCATGTCATAAATGATTAAACATAACTGCATGTTAATTAAGGGTGCCAATAATTCTGGAAGTAACTGAAATTACAGTTAGTGATCACCTTAAGCCGGACGACTCTTGGGACCTTGACTCCATTTAGGTAACACTTGATCTGTGGAATCCCGCTTCCTGCAGCGATGGGCTAAAAACACACAAAACCATGTCACACGCAGTGAAACACAAACGTAATCTACGAGTAAAAACAATGGATTAAAAAGTAGAAAATATTCTAACATCAGATTCTGAAAGATACAAAAGCTGTTCAGAAGATATCAAAGTAAACAGTGGACATAGAAGTTATTTAAGAATATTGAAATATCATTGCAACTGTTTGAACTGAAGTCATTTTGCTTTCTTTTTTTCACCATGAGATATATTATTAAAACCTTTCTTTTTATTACCATGTAATAGAAAGAAAGGTTTTCTAACAGCAGATTCATTCAGAGCATCTGTCTAACATGGAACATGTTTCAACAAAGTGCTGTACAAAGACACTTTGTAAATGTTAAATAGAACATACAGGTTGCAAATAAATAAATAAATAAATAAATAAACTTCTTTTCTCATTTTGAAATGTGCACGTCAAGGTAGAATAAATAAATAAAATAAATAAAAATACTTTCCTAATTGCTAGATATTAAAAAACCACACAAACTGTGTGTTTATCATCAACCAATTAACTATAAATAATACTTGTCTCACTGTTATATTACTTCAAGCAATATAAACTCTGCAACATTTTGTTAAATTGTATTGTGATTGTTCATTTACATGCAATTAATATCATTCTTTATTTTATAATGTTCACCTTATAATCATTAGGGCTGGATTTTATAAGAAATAATAAGGAACTAAACAGTAGTTAAACACTGGGTCTCTTTTTTGCCAACAAAGAGCCGAGAATAAGACAACAACAAAAAATGAATCAATCAGTGAGATTTGAATCATTCCAGCGAACCAATCTGTGAAACGTGAATCACTAAAATTAGCTGAAACACAGATAAACACGGACCTCGATGAAAGCGACGATGATGGCCCCGAACATGACGAAGGCCGAGTTGAGGACCACCCACAGGAACAGAGAGATGGACAGACCTCCTTCTTCGGTGAATTTCTCAATGTCTGGTTGTTTAGTTAATGACATCATAAATATGCATAGTCATTGAACAGAGACACCCAGAATCCAGATTCAGAAAGCTGACACTCAGACTATTTTATTTATTTGTTGATTTAATCACTAATTACTGCACAGAGTAAATATTTAATATTACTGCTAGTAAATATTTATTAAAGCACCAGTGTGCCATTTTTGCTGAAGAAACATTTTACACAAGATTTAAAATCGCAGCTAAACAATTAACCATGATTATGATTTATTTTTGCTTAATCTATTAAACCTAAACATACCAATGTAGATGTATACCAGTTCTACCAATTGCGTATGAACCTAAAGTAAGAATAAATGAAGGAGTTAATAAATGGATAGACAGACAGATAGAGTTGACCATCTAGTATTTTTTGCATAGGGTTATTTTTTATTTGTTTCTGTTAAACAATACAGCATTAAAGTGGCAGTATGAAACTTTTAGAAACCCCTCTGTTAGAAATGTATTATTGCAAGTAGAGCTGCAACAACTAATCAATAAAAATCGATAATTGATTATGAAAATCGTTGTCAACGAATCACATTATCGATTAGTTGGGCACGTGGCACGTGGCGAGTTTACTCATTACGTTACTTCTCTTCCAATATCACACTTCAGAGAGTAAATACTAAAGTTGTGTCCCAAATGAAGTACTGTACACTTACACTATGTATTATATATACTCTACCGTCTAGTGTGTGGATTTTAGAAAGGTAATATCATCTCAAATATATCTCTAGCGGTATTTTTACTAACCGGAAGTATAAGCCTCTTCCTAGCCGATGGCGCATGACGTCATACACACGCTGGCATTAACAGTCACCAACAATGACTTTCTTCAGTTTACTGTTTCTGTCAGCGTGACCTTTTATTCTCAACATAAAGAAAGTCCTCTAAGGCAGGAGAGCATTTTATATTAAACACCGTGGAGATCAAACAGTGTTGCACAAGCACCAACTTATGTTTATATTCAAAATGCTCCACTGTGTGTAAGGGGAAACTGGTGCGAGTGGCTTAAAAAGTTTGGTTTAATTCCAGTTTCTTGTCATTATATGTTGTATTTGCATACTTGCAGTGTAAATTCTGTCGTTTATTATCACGGTGCTGATCACGTGCAGTGTATTTATGTATGTGTATGTATATATATATATATATATATATATATATATATATATATATATATATATATACACACAATCTAAATTTATTTTAGTTTAAATTGTATATAAGTATTTATTCATAATTTTTTTATGTATGCACAAAAAGCACAGAATTAAACTACAGTCCTAAATTAATAATATATATTCAGGTGTGTGTGTGTGTGTATTGGAATCTTTTCTGTTTGGACAAACAGTGTAAAATTTTAGTCTGAGGTTTATATTTGTAACGCTCGATTTGTGGATTTTATTTTAAATAAACAAAAAAAATGGTACTGAAAGCTTGCCTCGCCTCCATCCGATTAATCGAAGAAAACATAAATAAATAAACGGCCATCATTATTTGCATTACTAATTGCAAGCAACTCACAGGGAAACATCAGTACCCTGA
>JAFFST010045519.1:16261-27335 GCA_022414735.1 Noturus placidus
TCCGGAGAGAGTTTGCTGCACTGAAAGTAAAAGGGCTGAATAATTTTGCTCGCCCAATTTTTCAGTTTTTTATTTGTTGAAAAAGTTTGAAATATCCAATAAATTTCGTTCCACTTCATGATTATGTCCCACCTGTTGTTGATTCTTCACAAAAAATTACAGTTTTATATCTGTAAGTTTGAGGCCTGAAATGTGGCAAAAGGTCGAACAGTTCAAGGGGGCCGAATACTTTCGCAAGGCACTGTAAACAGGCGTGTTCTAGTGGAACTCACGACGTGAAGAGCAGTGTGCCGTCCATCAGCGTGCAGTTGTAATGATACTGGATGTAGTCGTTAACTTGGCTGGTCTCGTTACACACCTCGGGTCTGAAGGTCACATCCAACTGCACCGAGTCTTTCGGGTTGTGGAAGTCGATCATGTGGATATCGAACACCAGCACGGCCGAGGCGGGGATTTCTTTACCTGGAGATATATATATATATGAATAATCAGATGAGCTGACGCCGTTTGAGGTTGGAGTGATTGACAGTTCTCCGATATTAACTGACCCCCCCGCTGGAAACACTGATTAGAGAGCGAACGTCGCGCCGTTCAGCTCTTGCGTATACAGAACGTAGTGAACATTCGAACGTACCTGCTCCTTCTTGTCCGTACGCAAGGTGAGGCGGCATGATGATCCTCCTCCTCTCGCCCATACACATGCCCTGCAGCCCTTTATCCATGCCCGAGATCACGTAGCCCAGCCCGATGTACGTGTTGTATGTGCTGTTATGCTCGTAACTACAAAAGCAATTTGAGCAACAACTCGAGTAAGACTTCAATCATATGAATAATTTCCCTGCAGCTGTAGAGAGTTTCTTCAGAAGCTCAGGTGGAATAACATGTTGGAAAAAGGTCAACGTCACTGACGAGACACTGTAAATACGCGATACGATAGCGGCCTCTAGAGGCGAGATAAAAATATTCACTGACTCATTTTGTTGTGTTATTTGAAGTGTTTTCTTTCATTCACTTTGGACGTCCAGCCTGGTTATGGTTATCGCTCGACCTCTACTCATAACAGCGGGTTTTACAAATAATTTAATTATAATTAATTTATCAATTTGTATAGCGCTTTTTATAATGGACATTGTCTCAAAGCAGCTTTACAGAAATATCATTTTACATTTTACATTTACAAGCGACTTACTAATGAGAGCACATTCACACACCAATGGTAGCAGAGCTGCCATGCAAGGTGCTAGCTTGCCATTGGGGGCAACTTAGGGTTCACTGTCTTGCCCAAGGACACTTCGGCATGGGATCACCCGGGCCGGGATAGAAATGAAAGCAGGACGATTTTTCCAGGTTAACGAAAGGAAGCCATGCGCTGACCTGCTGTCGAAGGCGGCTCCGTCGAGGAAGGTGCCGTTGTAGTGGTAGCGGACATAGTCTCCCGCTATAGATTTGCGTGTACAGGGCTCGGGGATATCCCTGACCTCCACACTGATGTCGTCTTTAGGGTTGTGCAGGTCCACGAGCAGGATGTCGTACACCACTGTGGCGTGAGGCGGGATCTCTTTCCCTGAACAATGGATGAAACGATTAATAACCACTTGTTCGTCTCACGCGGGCGACCGCGAGATCACATTCACCCCCGTAGTTAAAACGCAGATTTAATCGCAAACTGTAGCCTCAGAAAACGCAAGTTTAGACATCTCTATACCGTCACCCAGATTAAAGTATTGGCACCCTCGATGTATGAAGATTGCTCCATGAGAAAATCTGCTCGAGACGGTTGTGGTGAGGTTTGTTATTTATTTATTTTTGGGGGATGTGCGTTTTGTTTTTACCGTATCCTTTCTCTCCGAAGGCCAGGAACGGAGGGATGACGAAGTTTCTGATCTCCCCCACACACATCCCTAACAGCCCTTCATCCAGTCCTTTAATCAACCAGCTGTCTCCGATTAAATTGTCCTGCGTCTGAGAGCGATCGTAACTGAAACACACGCACACACACACACACACACAATCTGCTGCTAGGTATACGGACATTTCATTTCTTTACATTTAATTTTATATGATGATGATGATGAGACATTTCTGATGGATTGTATGCATCCTATACAGCAAACAGGGCGCATGGTTTGGGACACGCCCACAGTGGACCTATAACGATGTTTGTAATAACATAGTAGGTTTTTGACGTCCCTGTTTACTCCTCGTTCCTCTTCCTCTCACCTGGAGTCAAACGGTGTGCCGTCTAACAGACTTCCGTTAAAGTGGAAGCGGACGAAATCGGTCCTTGTGACAGAGCGCGTGCAGTTCTGCGGAGTCTTCATCACCTGCGTCTTTACACGGTCGGCCATGTTGAAGATGTCGAGCAGGACGAGATCAAACACCAGAGTCGAGTCAGGAGGAATGGTGTCACCTGCAAGAGCGAGAGAGATATGAGGAGAAACCGAGAAGCGGAAAGAAAGATAGTGTAGCAGAGTAACAAAAAGAGAATGGTGTGTGTCTGTGTGTGTGTGTTACCTGCTCCCTGACTGCCATAAGCCAGGTGTGGTGGGACGGTGATCTTCCTGCGCTCGTTCACACACATTCCCACAATGCCTTTGTCCACTCCGGCAAGCTGACGTCCGTCACCGACCTTCACGAAGAACGCTGTGCCTCTGTCGTAACTGTAGTACACACACACACACACACACACACACTCAGTAACCTGGTAGAAGTGTTTTATTCCGTTTATACCACAGTATCATGTGAATTATTACACCATTTTCATTTACACAGCAGTGACACTTTATACTTAATATCAATTGATAAAAAGTATAAGGTTGTGTACCGCCCCTAGGGTGGAGCTGGAACTCCTGCAGCTACGTCTGTGTACGTAATTTCAACACAGGGACCGAAGAACTTCTTCAGGAACCCAGGAACATTTTAAAGAACCCGAGACTTGTGTACCACAATTTTTTTTATGTTAGCCCATAAGTTTTTTTTTTCCCAAGCACGTTTGCAAGAACCTTTATCAGAACTCTTGGATTGTTTTTCTCAGTGTCTGGTGAACTTTTTGGTATTTGTAGGAGAGCACAGAAACATTTCTAGGGGCTCTAGAAAAGCATTTTTTCAGTAGCTTGGTGACATTTTTAAGGAGCCTTGAGTGATGGTTTTGTTTGTTTTTTCAGGAGTCCAGAACATTTTCTGAAACTTTTTATAAACGTTTGCACGAATCCATGAAACAATTTCAGATTCTGCGACACAGGAACGTTTCCCCGAAACCAGAAACGAATAATCAGGTCACAAAATGGCTGCCGTGTTTAACAAAGTGTACTTTTAAAAAAAAAAAATCACCTTTTAGTCATCATTTCACTTTGTAAGTTTTTGCTTTTTATGGAGTTTTGTGGGAGTGTACCATGAATACGCTCATTTACAGCTCATTGGCTGCAACAACACACTTGAGTACGATCTTGTAACTTACAGAGTATTTAAGTTTGGTTTGGCCACGAAGACGCTCCTTTACACACGACTTTATTAAAAGATGAATAAATAAAGCGCAAGGTATGTGTAGAAGAGGAACTTGTGCAGGAACTGTGGGAGTGGGGTTCTGAGATGGTTCTGGAGGTTGAATTGCATTGCAGGCCACAACATCCTGACCCTGAGCTACACAAACTGCTCATGAAGTCACGAAGACAGGAGATTTACATGGAGAATAAATATTTATCTCTCTTCCTCTCCATCCCTGGTCTGATCTTCTGCATCATTACTGCACGTGCTGCTGTATATTTATGCAAATTGATGCAAATGTATTGATGCATATTCACCTGGAGTCGAACTGTTTCCCGTCAGAAAACGTGGCGTTGTAGTGATACCTCACCAGATCTCCTCTCTTAACCTCTCTGATGCAGCGCTTTGGCCGTGAGTATGGGTCCACTCGCACGTCCTCCACCGGCCCCGGGCTGCACGAGCCGCACGCCCACAGCGCGAGCACCGCACTCAGGATCAGCCTGGAGCGGGACATGATGGAGCAGACAAACAAGAAAGAACCGGGATATCTCTCTCTCTCTCTCTCTCTCTCACACACACTCTCTCTCTCTCTCTCTCACACACAGTCCTGAAGTCACTCTGCACATCTGTCCATGTGTGAGTAGTGAAAAAGCTGAGATTTTGCTTCAGCATGGTTGCCAGATATATATAAAATAAAATCCCCCTTTTCCTAAAGCATCTCCACTTCCGGTAGTCAGGGTTAAGCTCGGGCTCGTGACGCTGTTTCCAGTCGCTTGATCTACAAATATGTTTAGAGAGAACCTCGTAGCAAGCTCCTCCTCTTTTTCGTTTATGCATACGTTTTTACAAATGCATACTAAAGAAGGTCGTATTCCCGATAAAGACGGATTTGGTGCGGTGATATTTCGAAAACGTTACAAAGAACCGCGTTTAACAGCTCGAATAAAAACGCACGATGTTTACGCTGTCCATCTTCGTCCGTGTGTTCCTCGACAACGAGTCTAACGCGAAAACACACCGGAACGTTTATTAAATACGGGTTTTCACGTTTTCGACGGTAATTAAAGAGAATAACTCAAGACTCGGGTACGTCTGTGCCACCTGTACCGGACATGACGAACATGACTTTGGAGGTCTACGAAAATTCATAATGTCCGTTTGGTGTCGAAAAAAGTTTGAGAATCCTTGATTTACTGTAAAATAACTTGTTAAGAGATTACAGAATTAAACGAGTGACAAAAAAAAATTACACTAAATTACTTGTACATCTTTATTTATAACCGATATACGTAGTTGTGCAAAACATTTGTGTCACTAATAAATTAGAGTCGAACACAGACTGTAATAAATGAGTTTAAATAGTACACTGTAAATGTCAAATACATCTATAATAGTACGTTGCTTTGGATAAAAGCTGCTAAATTAATGAATATAAAGTCTGTTTACACACACACTATCTATCTATCTATCTATATATATATATATATATATATATATATATATATATATATATATATATATATATATATATAGCGCTAGCTTGTCTATTAACATGATGAAACTGAATTGTTTATACTTTTATTTAGGGTTCGTTACAATCTGGCAACCCGACCCACCCAGCGCCCCCCTTTAAGTGTAAACGTGGAAGATCTGCAGCTCTGACACACACACACACACACAGATATAAAGCTGCTCGCGTGCAGGAAAATGGCGGATTCAGTGTTTAAATCAACTGGACGTTGAAATAAGTGTTTGTTGAATGTATTCTTGCAGGATCAGATTTGAGGAGTGTGCTCCAGGCTTAGATGAAACCAGAAGAGGGGCTTCAAAAATCTCCAGCATTAAAGTCCTCGCTTGTTTTGAGAGATAACACTGCTACACACACACTGCAGTGCTCAACAGTATGTAAAATTAGTTCTCTCTCTCTCTCTCTCTCTACACACACACATACACACACACACACACTTAACTAGTATAACACTAGTTTAACAAAGTAGATATATAAAACTAATGAAACTGTATGAGACTAGGAGAATTATTACATATCATAAACTTAAATATATTTCAGTTAAAACACCAAACAACTACAAATAAAGCCAAGCCCCCCCCCACACACACGAATAAAAACAACACAAACTGCATGTTTTCATGTCATTTATTATTATTTCAGTCATTTGATTAATACAGAAATGTTTTTTTTTTCTCTAAAGCTCACGTGTTACACTGCAGCTCGTCTTAGATGGATGGATAGATAGATAGATAGATAGATAGATAGATACTTTATTGATCCCCCAGGGGGAAATTCAAGTAAATTAAAGCGATGTGGAAGTGAATTTAATCTGAAATGATCGACGTAGTTATTCTCTCATCAGCCAATCGTTCAGTTTTACCCCCCCCCACACACACACCCACCATAACGGTTCTGTGTAATTCTACATTCATTTCCTCTAATGCAGCAACTCTTAGCTTAGCGTGTGTTAGCGTTAATGAGGTTACAGCTGTGCGTTTCGTACACTGATATTAGATTATAGCTATTCATATGCAGTGTTCATGTTAATGTACAGATACCTGTAAATGCGTGCATATCTATCTATATATACACATCGTAAAATCATAGACAATTATGTAAAGCGAGTTGTGCTCATAGCGATCAGCGTTCGGTCAGAGCGGAGCGGTAGACGAGCGCTAGGAAACAGGATAAAAATCCAAGTATTAAATTGTCACATTAAAGTTGTCACATTAAAGTTTAAAATCGGAGAGGACGTTAACACTATTGTGGCCGAAACCTGAGACTAAACACAGACATGCGTTAAAAAAACCAGCCGTATATCCGCCACGCTGAAGACCGTGGGACGGAGGAAACGCAGTGAGTCTCTGAACCGTGACGCGCACAGTAACTGGGATTCGGCCATCAGAGGGCGGCGGCAGTTCTACACCAAAATTATACACCCAAAATCATACACCAAAACAAATAACTAATTCGTTCTCCTTCATATTTAATACACAGGACACCTTTCTCCACCCCTCTCTCCGCACAGCTCCACCCCTCTACAACCCTCTCCACCCTCTCTCCGTCCAGCTACACCCCCCTCCACCCCTCTCTCCACCCAATTACACCCTTCTCTCCGCCCAGCTACATCCCCCTCCACCGCTCTCTCCGCCCTCTACAATCCTCTTCACCCTCTCTCCACCCAGCTACATCCCCCTCCACCGCTCTCTCCGCCCATCTACAATCCTCTTCACCCTCTCTCCACCCAATTACACCCTTCTCTCCGCCCACCTACACCTCTCCGAAAACAAGTCCTGAAACGTATTTATTTATTATTACTAATGCTACGTCCGTTTATTTTTATTGATGGGAATGTAGAGTATTATAAATGCTTAGATTTATTCAGTTTTTTTTTTAAATTATTATTAATGATAATGAAAATTGGACCTGTAATTTTTTCAAAGAATTTACTGTAAATCCTTTATTTATTTGTAATTAATGGTTACACAAGAAGTCCTTTTTTGAAATTGGTCATTCAAAAAAAAAAAAAAAACGTTCACAGTATAAACTTCTGTAAATTTATTCATTCTTGATTAATGGTAATTCAGTGTAAATATTTTTGAATTAGTCCTTTATTTATTTTGAAATTCATGCTCATTTCAAATAAGGAATCCTTTACACCAGCACGAGTACAGTACTTCACTGTAAACTACTGGTTTACTACAGTACTACTGGTTAATTAGTAATCAATAATAGTAATCACACTTTACCATGAACGAGTCCTTACACGGTTTACTGATGGGAATTTACTGGAAGATAGTGCTTTATGATCAGAAGAAGGCTACATGTGTAATATGTGTGATACGGATGATAGAGGTGTAAATTCAGTAAGAGATTAATGTTCAGTCTATTTAAGACTGGGGATTTCAGTGATTCCCGACGAGACACAGTGAATAATATCGATTTATATATCAATCTTTAAACTGCACGGCTGGAATTTTGTTTCTTAAACGCCTCCAGAGCGTCGAGCGAGCCATTCGAGTTTATAAAATACTGAAATAGTTTTTCCATCTGACGACCCGATAAATATCACAACTGAGTCCATCCCTGAATATTCTCTTATTTCTGTGTTCATCTGTTTCTTCCTCGTGTGACTGAGTTTATAGCGGGCCTGTGAACGGGCCTATAGCTAATATAATCAGCCTGAGAGAGAGAGAGAGAGAGAGAGAGAGAGAAAGACACAGAGAGAGAGAAAGACACAGAGAGAGAAAGACACAGAGAGAGAGACTCTGAAACACAGCCTCCTTTAAATACTCTTTTTCCTCCTTAACACATGGATTGCGATGGATTTGTGCTTATGTCTTAACACGGGTGTACCGTATATACAGTATATTCACACACACACACACACACACACACGCACACCCCTCACACACAGCGATGTATTGCATGTTCACACGGGATGCGCCGTGCATCAAACTCTCACAATACATTATATATACGAAATTTAAAATGGCAGGACGTACTTCTCCCAAAAACTGTGTGCTTGTCATGTCGGCATACAAGAAAAGAACACCCCCCTCCCCTACACACACACACACACACACACACAGGATACATGAAGAAAAACGATGCAACTTCGTGCTGTTTAAAGTTACATTCAGACGTTTATGCATACCATATTTTAATAATCACTAGAGGGCTGAACCCACTTCAAACGTAATAACAACATTAAACCAAACACACACCGCTAGTACGATAGCTTCAGTGCTCGGTTCTTACAGTGACGAGTAAACGCGCCTGCGTGCGTGTGTGCGCGTGTTCGGCTCAGAACAGTGTAAAGTCCGTGTGCAGTATTAGTTATTCCTATATTCATGACGCTTTTTCTTTTCCCGGATTCTCCGCGCGGTCAGAACTCTCGGAACACTCGGAACACACGGATCTCAGACGATTCGTCTGAAGTGACTGATCTGAGGAGATGAGAACGTAGGCTTAGAGCAGATTTATATCAGACTCCAAGTGTTCTTTAAATCTTTACAGACACGGTCAGGGAGGAGGGGGAGGGGTTTATTGAACGGTATTAAATACCATTTGGCAGGAATTCAGCGTGTTCTTGTAAAGTTCTGGACCGATGCTACACGGCCAGTCGTATGATCCCGAACGCCATCAAGTGAGGCGCGTAAAGATAAAAAGATAAAAGAATGCCGATCGCTTCTTTAAAAATGTACATGGAGACTTGGGCAGGTTTGGCTGATGGCTCAGACTCGTACTAATCTCCTAGTAAGTCAACTCGGCGTGAAGGTGGGTTGAGGAACGTGGGACGGTTCAAACGTGGAGAGAGTACAGAGAAGAGTGGAAAGACGAACAGGAAGCAGAGGTGTTGTGCAGGTTGGAGTGGAAGACATGGTGGGTCCCCCCCCCCGCTGCTAGCTTCTCCTCCGAAAGTAAAAGGACAGTGAAGAAAAGAGGACAGGACAGTGGAACAGACAGACTCCTCATCCTCCTCCAGATCTGCGGAACAACCGAACCAATAAAAGAACGACAGAACATCGGCTGTGAGAAAACACAGAACCTGTAGAGAATTCCCAGCCATTTAAAAACAGTGTTATATGTCGGGTTATAAAAATATAAAAGGGGCCGACTGTTAACCAGTGCCTCGGGTTCAGGTTCTAACACCGGACCGGTTCTTATAGAACACAAACGGTCTAAACGTCACTAAAAGAAACGAAACGTCACATCATGTCCTGTTCAGCAGGGTCATACCTTCCTCTCCGGATATTCCTGGATGTGGGGAAAATAACACACACACACACACACACACACACACACACACAGAGAGAGAGAGAGAGAGAGCGAGAGAGAGATGATCAGAGTACAACTCAATTAAAGAACGCATGTATTTTTCCATCTGTGACAGTGACAGTGTGTGTGTGTGGTGTTTGTGGTGTGGTATGCGTGTGTGTGTGGTATGTGTGCGTGCGGTGTGGTGTGTGCATGCGCGTGTGGTGTTTGCGTGTGATGTGTGCATGCGCGCGTGTGGTGTTTGCGTGTGATGTGTGCATGCGCGCGTGTGTGGTGTGTGTGTATGTGTGTGGTGTGTGTGTATGTGTGTGGTGTGTGTGTATGTGCGTGCGCGTGCGGTGGTTGTACTATTGTGTCAGATATATATATATATATATATACTGTATATATATATATATAGCAAGAGAGTGATCTTACTTGAAGCCCCATCCTGTTCCTCCCAGCACTATAGCTGCCAGCAGTATGGCTCCTGCTAAAGAACCGATGATGATGTTTGTGCCACTCGGACCTGCACACACACACACACAGAAAGGAAGTGAAGCGAAGTGACTGTGTGTGTGGTTGTAGTGATAGGAGTAGTAAATACCTTTGTATTTCTCAGGTCCTTCTGGAAGCTGTGGATCAGGGAGCGGGTCATACACACTGCAGTCCTTCCCCGTGTAGTCCGAGTCACAGATACACTTCACCTCGTTACTGCATGTCTGAGAGAGAGAGAGAGAGAGAGAGACAGTGTGTGTGTGAGAATGAGAGAGAGAGACACAGTGTGTGTGTGTGTGTGTGTGTGTGTGAGAAAGAGAGAGAGAGAGAGGGTGAGAGAGAGAGACAGAGTGTGTGTGTGAGAGAAAGAGAGAGAGAGACAGAATTATCAGATTTTTCCATTTATGAACATTCTATATGAAAAGAAATAAAATACACAGAGGACCCAAATGATGTCCTGTCTGGTTTTTTTTTCTAGAAAAATATTCACACCTCCCCTTCCATCTCCTTTCCCCCAGGTTCAGAACCACTGATGTAGATGATGGTGGGCGGCTGTGGCTCAGTTGGTTGAACGGGTTGTCCACTAATCCACTAATCGTAGGGTTGGTGGTTCGATTCCTGGCACGGATGACTCCACATGCCGAAGTGTCCTTGGGCAAAATACTGAACCCCAAGTTGCTCCTGATGGCAAGCTAGCACCTTGCATGGCAGCTCTGCTACCATTGGTGTGTGAATGGGTGAATGAGAACCAGTGTAAAGCGCTTTGGATAAAAGCGCTATATAAGTGCACCATTTACCATTTAGATCACATGTGTCAAACTCCTGGCCCGCCAGGTCATTTTATCTGGCCCGCGAAATGCTCTGGATTCTCCTGTGACTCCAATGTAAACCCGTCTGCGGCTGTAAGAGACGCTCAGAGCAGACGTTCCAGCCGTTCATTCACTCCATTAATAACCCGAGCACGGCGATATATGACACTGTGAGAATCAATCAATCAAATCAATAAATAATAACAAATCAATCTGATTGGCAAACTTTGGGAGACTTTTTTTCCTCGGTTCTCCAATCAGATTAAAGCTCACAGTGTATTAGATAACTAGGGGCTTGACAAATAGTCGGTGGTCGAGGATTATGGGTAATGTAGGCCTTCCTGCTATCCAAAACATACGAATAAAACTTTATTTCTCAGAATCGAAATAGAAAAAAAAAATCATACTGACGGCCACATAAACTACATCCGCAGCACAGTCACGTGAAGGCGATTTGAAATGGAGAAATCTCCACAAATTAACCTCAACATGTTCAAGAAGAGAATAATTGATG
>JAFFST010045520.1:20085-30466 GCA_022414735.1 Noturus placidus
TTATTTAAGAGACATATATATATATATATATAGAATGTTCATAGGAGGGTGGTTTGGGAAATTTGCATCTAATTTAAGCACTCCCCACCATACATAGTACATATAAAGGCTTCTGTTCTCCTCTACTGTAGGACATTCAGGCAGGGGAAGGTCCCCATGTGGTAAATTCACCGCATTAGCACAGTTTAATAATAGACATGAATTCATGCAAATCTATCCTTACTCTTAGATCTCGGATCTTACAACAGGGTAAATCTGTCTGAATCTTATCACTTATGATGTAAATCCATGTCATTCCTCATATACAGTAAATCCATGTCATGGCTCATATATAGTAAATAAATACATGTCATTCCTCATATATAGTAAATCCATGTCATGCCTCATATATAGTAAATCCATGTCATGCCTCATATACTGTATAGTAAATACATGTTATGCCTCAGATTGGGTCATGTTCAGGGACTTTCTTTCATGACTTAATATCTATATGTTATTTTCACTATCAGAAGAAAAAAAAGGTTTCAGAAGAACATACCTTGAAAACAAAAGTCTCGTTGAATACAGGATTCAGTGTCTTTTTGTGCACCTTAGTGTCAAACTTTTTCTTTTTGTCAGGGAGGAGAAAGACTTTAACATAAGGGTCTGAAGTTCCTCCAGAGTCCATGGAAATCAGATCAGCACACTGCAAGATCCCCACTGTCAGCTGGAAAATGAATCAGTTCAAGACACAGAGAAAGCAAGACTGTAAGATAGCGTTTGAAGGAAAGTCCCAAATCAGTTTGCAATACTTTCAGAATACATCAAATTGATAATCAATACATACTTGCTTTATTAAGAACACCTGTACATTGGATCCTGCATGCAGTTGTCTAATAAAATCACGCAGACACAGATAAAGAGCTTCAGTTAATGTTCACATTAAACATCAGAATGGGGGAAATGTCGTCTCAGTGAATTTGACCATGGCATGGTTGTTGGTGTCAGACAGGCTGGGTTGAGTGTTTCAGATCTCCTGGAAGTCTCTAGCATTTACACACAAATGGTGTGAAAGATAGAAAATGTCCAGTGTACAGTAGCTCTGTGGGGAAAGCAGCTTACTGATGAGAGAGGTCAGAAGAGAATGGTCAGACTGGTTCGAGCTCACATTGGGAGGCTAAGGCACTCATATAACCACTCTATACAACCATGGTTAACAGAAAATCCTCTCAGAATGCACAACACGCCAAATCTTAAGGCATATAGACTTAAACAGTACAAGACCACATCGGGGCCACTCCTGTCAGCAAAGAACAGGAATCAGAGGCTACAGTGGGCGCAAAAGCTGAAAACTGAAACTGGACAGAGTTGTTTGATGTTTGATTTTCACACTGAAGCTCTTGACCTGAATGTGCATGCAGCTGCCAAATGATTGGCTGACTGGATAATTGCATGATTAAGCAGGTGTTCCTTTTAAATTGGCCAGTATGTACATGATTTTAGAATGAGTGCTGAGATAAAAACACAACACCTCGTGAGTGATATGTACCTACGTCAAATTGTTATAGATGTGTTATGCAGTATAAAAATGTCATTCTTGATTACTTTAAAAAAAAAAAAAAAGACAAATAAGAGATACTTGTTACAGTATGTTACACACTTGATGAGAAATGAGAAACATTAGTGAAGAAGGAGAGAAAGAAATGCACCTTGTTGTCCTGGAAGTCATAATCCAACGAATACTGCAGCTTGCCCAGTTTCTCCTGCTCCTTTTCCTCCTCTTCTTTCTCTTCCTCGGTTAAACCTGTTTCTCCATCCTCATCGTCGTCGTCCTGGTTTTGCTGGAGGAGGAAGTGTGTGGAAATTTTGTCAGAGGAGAATTTTGGATGGAGATGTTTATGCTTCCTGTCTGCAGCATGCCACAAGCTCAGGGTTCCTGTCAGCCTCTTGGTGCAGTAGGGTGTAAGTGTGCTCCTACTGGCATCTCCTAACCATACGCCTGTCACAGCAGCCTCGTACCAATGCAGTCATTCAGGGCCGGGTGTTGCAAACGACTTAAGCTCACAATTTCTTTTGGTGACACAAAAAGTTTACCCAAAATGCTAACTAACCACGAATGGAAGCTAGTGGCACTGAGCTTCTATGCGTTATAAGCACAGTTGATGTATTTAGATTGTATTTGTATTACTGACACTCTGAAACATGTTTTTTTATTCCATGTAATCATTTACATTGGACAACAGATTGTGTTTTATTCCTCTACAGCATTAGCTGTAACATCCAATCCTCCTTACAATGCTGAAAGATTTATTTTTTGTTTGTTTGTTTTGGTTCATATTCATATTCATATTCATGTTCATGTTTATTATTAAACACCATTATGCTTTCAAGACCAAATTAAAGGTAATAGTCCCAGAAATTTCTGTTCAAATTTGCTGTGTATAATTTAGTCCTGCCTGGCCCATTTTCTCATGAGTATGATCTAATTCACTGATATGCAGTAATACTCACGGGAATAACCAGTGAGCAAAAATGCTTCATAGTGAAGTAGATGCAATTGTGCTGTTTCTGGATTTTAAAGTGCTGACTTGTGATTTTCTTTCTTCATATAATTTCTTTCACCTTTTATACAATTACCATATGCAGGAAAAAAAGAACACGAACAGCTCTTTTTTTTTTTTTTTTTTGGAACTTTATATATTTATATTTTGAATTAACCATTACGATTTCTTTAATTGAAATAGATTTATATCTTAGGCTCGATCGATATGTTTTGTTTCTCTGTGAGTGTAGATTAATAACTTAACATTTTACTAGCGAAATCAGCTCGTCTTTTTGGAAGAGTAGGTCTACTTATTGCCGAAAGTTCAGTTAAGTGGACGGCCGTCAGAAAGTATTCATACGTTTAGTATTCATAACTTTTTTTTTTTTTGTGGATTTTAGTTGTGAAATAATAAAAATGCCAGGCACCCAATATGAAACCTCTATATTTCTTTTAGTTTGATCTCGTTCATGGGAATATGAGAAGAATTAAGAAGAAGAGGATTGTGTGTGCAGTGTTGTTGTTTATGAGCGTTCCTAGCAGAGTGCCACCAAAAACAATTGTAAGTCTCAAGCCCATTCCTAACAATCTCCCTATAGCAGCAAATTAAAGGGCACAGCACAGTGCTAAAATTTCTTAAATATTGTTATGTTGTATAATTACATGTTGTCTACCACCCTTTATCCTGACTTTAAAAGAAACATAATCTGCCTGTTACTCTAAGACAGATGTTATGCTTAGAATTTTCCCATAAAATAGCTATGCCCTTTAACACATGCATCCACTGTAAGTCTTATGGGTTGCCTCTGCCTTGAGAATACATAACCTGTCAGTATTAGTGTATCAGTATCAGTATTCATTCGCATATCATAAGTTTACTCTGGTCGTTATTGTTCAATTCAGGTAATCATTTGCATTGTAACTTTCCTGTGTTTTTTTTTTCTCTTGTTTTGCTTTCTTGTCAAGCAGTGACAGCAAAAGGCTTAAAAAAAACAAACAAACAAGGAAGTTACAATGGCCATTCCGCCAAACCCTGACCAAATCCCAAATGGCTCCTTATTCGACATAAAGTACACTACATAGGTTCTAGAAATTATTTGCTATGTCCAAAACCATGTAGTATGATGTTTTGTACACAGCCAGGGCTTCTGCACCTTATGTAGTGCACTAAGTGCTCAACAGGGAGCCATTTGGTATTCAGCCCCTGCACCGCATGGCATATGCTAGCACTCGGCGGCCAAAGAGCTGAGCCGTTCGTCCGTTCACCTACCGTAGTACCGCCAGCCATGAGCACCACGCAAAGTGGCACGCACACACAAGACACAAAGCGGGAGGGAAGGGAGCAGAGAAAGAGAGGGACAGGATGAACTCAAGAGACACACCAGGAAGAGAATGACAGACAGCAGAGAGAGCAACATCAACACCAAGAACACCAGTCCGAGAAAAGACACACTACACAAAAGAAACTCTGCTTAGGTTCCTAGACTAGACAACTCACTCAGTTGAGTTGCTTTCATTCATACAAAAAAGTCTGAGGAATGTTTGGACGTACTTATCGAACTTTTCTCATCACAGCACTTGGCGATCTTTTACTGCTTTGTCAGCGTGTCTTTTCTCATCAGAGAACACAATGAGATACAACACCCACATTACTCACAAACACAGGAAATGAAACAGCAAAAAAATATGACTGGATGGACTTTTTCTTTCACACACACACACACACACACACACACACACACACATACATATCAGTTCTTATTTCCTGTCAACTCAGCAGTATTTGTAAATCATTTTCATTGACATCAGACCTTTATGTGGACAGAACCACTGAGCTAGATTGGTCCACTTTTGTACAATTTACTCTAAAGCACTGGGGAATACATCACTGCAGTATAGAAACAGGACTTGAGCAAACGTAGTTTCTCCTGTCCAGCGCATCATACAGAAATTTCAGCTTTACTGTAGTCTGTTTGGTATTTGGATCCATTAGGCCCTGTTCAATTTACATACATCTCCACCCTGCATATTCTTCATGTTGAAGCCATCCTTGCCCTTCTTTCCTTTCTTGTTCTTCTTTTTCTTGCAGCAGCATTTCTTGATGATGCAAAAGCAGCAGGTTACGATGAGAAGAGCTGCCACTACGGCGATCGCAATCAGTGCCCAGGGAGGCACTGCAACACATTACACCAAAGGAGAGGGAGAGAGAGGGGGAGAAAGAGAGAGAAAGAGAGCAAGGTAGTTATAGATCAATACAAAAACCATAATTAGAAGCAAAGACCTACCTTTCCACTAAGCATTTCATGAGCACTAATTTAAAAATAAGAAACAAAAACTGCTTTGGTTAGGGTTAGGGTACTATCCCATACTAACTCCTCTCTGAAAGTATTTTAGTTTGATAGTATTCTTAGATCCTGACCTATTTGTACTAGCATGGGGATATGTTTTTGAAGGAGACTACAAAGCACTTCTGTAAGTTGCTCTGGATCAGGGTCTCCCAAATGCTTGTAAATATAATTACCAGCCTGGACTGATACTAATCACATGATTACACACAAACAGTTTGTTTCAGAACAATAAGCAATGAGGGTGTATGTGACATCACTTCTCAGCTACTTACAGTAGGTTGCCATCCCAACCCTGCCACTTTCACAGTGGAAAGCAAGGTGTAAACTAGGAATTTCAGAGAGCACTGACTTGTACTGTACCACCTGACCTCTGCAATGTCGTGCGGAAACACTCAAAACAGTGGGTACTTCAGTAGTAAAATATAGCCTTGTTATAAATATTATCTAATAATATTTCTGTGTAATTGAATAATGCAATAGTAATCAGAAAATATATGTAAAAACTAAAAAAAAGCCCCTTAGATGAGTCCTAAAGGTTTCACTGTATGTCGAGTGACTGTAAATTACCAGTAAAAGATTTCATCTCATATGATTTCTATTCTTTTTCTCTCTTTTTTTTTGTATTTTGTGTAAAGAGCCAGTTTGGTCAGCACTTTGGATCCAGTAAGCAGGTTCATCTTTCAATCATTCAATAAAAAGATTTAATAATAATAATAATAATAATAATAAGATGTTGCATATCTCTGCAAGAATCCATGTTGATAAACTTACATGGGATTGTCTCAATCTCATTAAGGAATTTGTTCCTGATCTTCTCAAAGATGTCATCCATGGAAGAGCCTCCAGACTCTGTGGAGTTGTCTGCTGCAGTGGAGAGAGCAGGGGCCATCGTCATGGTGCTGGGAGGGTGCGTTCCCCCAAAACCCGTGGGCTCAGGACCCACCATGGCTTCTGGTTTCTTCTTGAAGAGGTTCCACTTCATGATCTCCTTCTAGGCACTCAGTGTTCCTGTGAGAGAACACAAACACGTAACTCACATTAAAATCTGGATGGGAGAGAAAATCCTAGAACAAAAATCACTGTAGTACATTGACACTTCGAACAATGTACATGCTGTTAAAGAGGTAAGAAGCCAACGGTCAGACACTTGAATCAATAATACTGAGAATGCTGAAAGAAATATTTCTGCTTACAGACTTGCAACGGCAGCACTTTCAGGCAAAGGCTCTTTTTTAATAACTGAATATGGAGCCTGCATATAAACAGTGGCATAAGAAAAACAGGTGCTGCTACAGAGCTGTGGGCTATGTGCATTAAAGCACCAACACACGACCAATAGCACAGACATGGCTCTGTGGAAAACCACAGAGAGGCATACAGGAATGAAGCTTTCCAACCACATATGAGAAGAGACATTTATCTTAAAAGGGCTTGTCTTGCTTAGTAGCTGTGAATTATTAATTCATCATTTCAAGATTGAAGATTTTCATCCAATGAATTCTTATAACAATGACAAAGACTGAAGTGGATGAATCAGGTTGAAACTTTCCTAGTCTTCTGTACACTGAAAATGATCCTTTAGAATACAACATATATCCACACAGGATGTTAAATAGATTAGTTTACGGGATAAAAAAAAAACATCTAAATTAGGCCATCTACAGTTATTATTACATACAATAGAACTACTGTAATTATGTCCAGGAGAGTTTGTTACCACTACCAATGTCTACCAATTATGTGTTATTTGTTCTTTGACACATGTCTCATGTTTGTCAAAGTGCATGTCTATACTGCAACACAAAATACATGCATTTAGGGGCACTTAATTAAAAACACAAAACAAAACAAAACAGAAGACAAATTCACTTACCTTAATGAAATGGTTTGCAGGAAATAGCTAAAGTTCAAATGGAACCACAGCAGCGGAACGTTACCATTCTCTAATGATCCCAAACTGACAATACACAGAGCTCGTCTGTCCTAAAAACACAACACCCTTTAAAAAAAAAACAACCAGACCCCCTTCAGTGGAGTAGCAGTGGGCTAGGATTGAAATCACGGGGGAAGAAATGTTTGTTTCGTGTGTGGACAGCAGTGACGTTGGAGACGCAACTGCCCTCAAAGAAAAGGTCGTGAAGAGGAGGACTCGGATGAGGGATGGGCGTGAGTGACCGGGGACCAGGATTCTGAGCTTGAAATAAACACACCACCAGGTCATGTACCATTTAATTCTTTACGTTTGATACATATGATACTGAAGATGAAGTTTTCAAATGATTCAGAATTTAATTTGTGTCATTTGTTAGCTGTGTTAAACCCTCATTCACATCCCACTGTTGAGATTCTAGGGAGGGGCTCTGTGTTTACCTTGGTGGTTGAAAAGCGTAGCTACTAAAAATTTCCCGATGTCTTCCGAGACAGTCATATTTCAAACCTTTCAAACAATGGAAAAAAAGAAATTGAATAACGGACTAAAACAATGAATACTGTTGACATTGAAACAGGAAATACTGTACACCACGCCTTTCTGATCTCTGTCCGGTTAATCTCATAAGTTGAGATCTAATGTGCAAATTAGGAATCAGTATTAAATCTTCCAGAGAGAGAATCAAAATTTTTAAGACCAGACCAAAATTCTTTTCAAGGTGTTGTTCTGGGTCATTCTGCATCACATTATTACTATACTTTAGATTTACTTAAGTCACTGCCATGGTTAATCACTCTCCCTTTATATGAGAAAACTAAAGCGAGACTTTCTCCCAATGCTGTCCTTTAAAATCCTGAAGACATGCACTGCGCTGTGTATTTTAAACCTAATTCTGGTGCGGACCTCATGTATGAGAGATTCTTTCAAGGAAAATGAATTCGCCTTTGCAACCTATATTGTCATTAAAAGGCTTTAATCCTGAATGAGTTATTTGACTCTTTTCTACACAAAATTACCCTCGACTAGACAATTAACGTAAAATTATCCAACAGTATAAAGAGTAAAAAAAACCCAGCAATTAAGAATGAATATAAATGGGAGAGCCATCCTGAATCAAATTTGATCCAAAATTTTATGATCAGAAAAGCAATTCCTCAGCAAATTCAGCCGGTACAATCTGTAGGTCCTTGGGACTAAGCATATAATGTACAGTTCTCATGAAGAAGAAGCCTTTTTTTGTCCATCCATCCATCCATCCATCCATCTTCAACCGCTTACTCCTTTTCAGGGTCACAGGGAACCTGGAGCCTATCCCAGGGAGCATCGGGCACAAGGCGGAATACACCCTGGACAGGGTGCCAGTCCATATTCAAGGTATATTCAATAAATGAATATGTAATCAATAATATTCACAATGAACAATTCCTCTGCCATGCATTGCAGTCTGTTAACAGTAAGCTTTAGTTGCAGACTTCAGAGTTTGTATTTTTCTTTCAAACATGACTCGAACGTGACTAAGCCAACCCCAGATACAGACACGAAACTATCCATTTTATAAATGTCCTTATACTCTGTGTGGCAACAAAACCATGTCAATAAGTCATCACTCTGGAAAAGACTCAATAAACCAGAGTGTTCCATTAACCAGATTGAATGAGCATCTTATGCATCATCCCTTTCCCAGACACTATAAATTACCAACTAACAATGCTCAGTCTCCTTCCTAACACCTCCTCAAGCAGATTATTATATAGATATGCAGTGTGTGTGTGTGTGTGTGTGTGTGTGTGTGTGTGTGTGTGTGTGTGTGTGTCATAAAACAAAGAGAAATAAGAAATTGCAAAGTTACAGGCTGGCATAATTGAATAAGTGTGTTATTACTACATTGCCAATGGTTAAATCCTAATGAGTCACTCTTTCTTGTTAGACTTAGATAGCTTTAATAAGCTCAATTTATTTCTGTATAAATTTTAAGGGAGGCAGGTGCATATTAAGCAGTACAAATCAGGTCTGTGTATATTAAACACTGCCAGCTACAAAAAGCAGCTAAGCTAAAGTATTAAAAGTATCAAAATAACGATAATAAGAACAAAGTAAGAGAGCGATGTATATTTTTCTGGCAATTCCCACACTATTATCAGGAGCAGACTTCCTATTTGGCACTTTACTGGCTTTTAGACAACACTGTGTCTCAAGCTTGTGGTATACAGTAGGCAGATACTAAGAAAATGTGAACTGTGCACTGTTACAAAAAGCTGACACAAGATTAATAATAACCTGTCCAGTACTATCAGTGAGATTGTATTTGGTACAATGCATTTGAAATGACTGCTATCGATCCAGCATGATTACTACTGATATTGTTTTGTTTGGAAGAGGAGGAACATCAGATTCTTTTTCAGGACATGCACGCACAGTGTCTATTTTAAAATGTAAGATGTTTAGAAGAAGATGTGGGCGGCTGTGGCTCAGTCGGTAGAGCGGGTTGTCCACTAATCCACTAATCGTAGGGTTGGTGGTCCGAATCCCGGCCCGGGTGATCCCATGCCGAAGTGTCCTTGGGCAAGACACTGAACCCTAAGTTGCCCCCGATGGCAAGCTAGCACCTTGCATGCAGCTCTGCTACCATTGGTGTGTGAGTGTGTCTCATTTGTAAGTCGCTTTGGATAAAAGCGTCTGCTAAATGAATAAATGTAAATGTAGAAAGAAAAAAAAAACTGTTGCTATTTATCATAATTACATGGCCCTTACTCATGTCACGTTTGTTGAAGATCCTGTTAAACCCTGCACCCTCAAATTGTTATCTACTCCCTATTCTCCACTGCTCCATGTTGGACTGATATTTGCTCTCTAGCTGAGGTATTGATTGACAACGTCCTATCGTTTTAAACATTCTGCCTGCACAGGGAATATGATGAGTCTGCCCTTTTCATTCTCACATCCTAACAGACAATACAGACTCTCATTAGAATGCATCTCACTGGTCTGGACTTGTCGTATGTATATTAAAATGCTTCTGACAGAACAGAGGTTTGGTTTTTATCTATTAAAAAATGGCTCAAAAGATAGAAATGTATAGGAGGCCGAATGTGTCAATTCTAGAGACTGCTGTGTGTGAAAATCCCAAGAGATCATCAGTTTCTGAAATACTCAAAACAAGCCCATTTGGCCAACAACCATGCCACAGTTAAAGTCACAGAGATCACAGTTTTTCTTCATTCTGATGTTTGCTGTGAACTTTAACTGAAGCTCTTGACCTGTATTTGCATGATTTTATGCATTGTGCTGCTGTCGCATGATTGGCTGATTGAATTATTGCATAAATAAGACAAACAAGATATATACAGTGGTGTGAAAAAGTGTTTGCCCCCTTCCTCATTTCCTGTTCCTTTGCATGTTTGTCACACTTAAGTGTTTCGGAACATCAAACCAATTTAAACAATAGTCAAGGACAACACAAGTAAACACAAAATGCAATTTGTAAATGAAGGTGTTTATTATTAAAGGTGAAAAAAAATCCAAACCATCATGGCCCTGTGTGAAAAAGTGATTGCCCCCCTTACTATAACTGTGGTTGTCCAC